>VZTV01116997.1:0-11484 GCA_013400875.1 Anhinga rufa
TTGGTGCTCTCAGGGCCCTGACATTAGGGATCCTTGATACAATTTCTGCAACTGATTTGAATGGTCTTGGAATAATAAGTTAACCCTCTGTGTTCCACCATATTTTGTAAAATAAGCATAATAAAAGCTTGCACTAACTACACAGAAGGGTACTGTGAGACTAATTAACAGTGTTTCTGAAGAACTGTTATGTCCTCAGGCCAAATGTATGTTATTGGCAATGTTTCTGAATCTTATAAGTGCCAATATGAGCGATAGGCACCAAATTCTTTCCTTCCCTAAAGCCACTGAAGATGGCGGACCACGTTCTGCTCTCATACCTGATTATATCACGTTTTAACCCAAATCTCTTTGAGATTACTATTAAAATTCAGACCTGTTTCAAACCTGCAATATCTTTGAAAAAACACCAAACAACTTTTAGTGACAGAAGTTAAGCTACATTCACCTGAACACAGTATTATGCTTGGCCCAGTTTCAAGTAAACAACCTCCCCTGCACCTGTGACACATTTTCTATGTATAGAAGTGACACAGCTAGAGATAATAGATGAACATCTGTGATATTCAAGGAATTAAAGCAGGAGGAGCCAGCTGCAGCCAGTGGAGCAGAGCAGGAACCACAGCTCCTAGCAATTGTTTCCTGTGCTGGTACCGTTGCCACCGTATGACCTGTCACTTCACCTCTTTGCTCCACTTTTCTACAGAATCAGTACCACCTAACTCTGTGGGTATAATACTTTGTACAGTTTTACCCAAGTGTGCTTGGAAATTCTTAGGGTTATACAGCTTATTACAAGTAAGTAAGGAGCACGGGAAGAAAGCAAGGGGTATGTTCACACTGTACATATAAAATCTGTGTTCTGCAGAGAGAAAGCTACCTGAACCTGGAATCAGAATGCCATAAATATGTGGAATAAGCACAGAACAACAAAAGAAACACTGCAAAATCACCACAGAAAAGAGAGGTGAGTGCGTCAGGGCTTTGCAGTGCTTGGAAGGGAGGGAAGATGAATGCAAGAAGGTTTTTTGCTTTGTCAGTGACGTAGTTTTATAAGAATAGGGAGAGTCAGGAATACTTCAGAAGACTACAGAGACAATGTTTGGCCCATCACCCTGTGTACAAAGCTACAAGCCCACCCTTGTATACCAAGATAAATTAGTGTAGAAAAGTTATCTAGGTTCCAGGTGCATAGCAATATAATGTTATGGATCTGCCAGGCAGATTTTCCACAGCTGAGATTCGCAGCAAAAAAAATCCAGACTTCTTGGAAACAGTGAATTACTTCCTCAGCCCTTGCAGAACACTGTGATGGGCTGGGTAGTAAACTCAGTCCTTATTCTCCTGCTCACACTGGGGTGTGTGCAAATTTCCTTGTTATTTCTGTGTTGTCTCTGGTATTATTTAATTAGAAAAAAATGTTGACAAAATAACACATTTTGGGGAGACAAAAAAAAAAAACAAACAAAGCAAAAGAGTTCTGCAAAGGGAGATCCATTGCTTTTGGCTTACTGTGTAAGATTTTAGAACTTTTGTGCACTAAGTTTCTGGTATTATCACTATACACAGGGCACATCTCAAGCAGATGGCATTTACAGCGCTTGTCAACATTTTAAGACTCTTATTTATGGAAAGTAAATTAGAAAATACATTTTATTTTCTATTGAAATACACAATAGGAAACATTTCCAAATTACCTTTGGAAGATGCAGGTCCCTGTAAACACAGAGCCCTCTTTGGGACCAGTGTGTTCTAGGATGATTACTTGGGTTGTCCATCTTGTTGCTGTACTTGGCCAAACAACTAGTTTGGCAACGTGTAATTGTTAAGCTTTTCTTTGGGAAACTTATTGTTGTCTGACTGAATGTGCAATGAAGATATGTGAATATTCAAGCTGCAATAAGAAGGTAAGAGGGTTAATGATTTTCTAAGTTGCATTTTAAAAAAGCATCTCCTTGACCTTGATGTACAATGACATTCTCTAATTGGCTAAGTTAGTGAGCAAGCTTTTAAAATAAAAAAGCCACAGAAATGTAAATAAGAAACCCTGATGTTGATTCCAGTGCAGGAGAGAATTTGTATTAGGCTCATCCTCCTCACATGACAAGACATTGCAGGACGCTACATTTTTAGCAATGCTATTAATAAAAGTGAAGTAAATGTAAATATCTGTCTAGAGAGAATGTAAGTAAAAATGAAATTTATTTGCTTACCCCTTTTTTCAGCCTTATCACAACACTTGCAGTTGCCCAGTAACCGTAATGGAATGAGGGGATTCATGCTTAGTTTTCAACAATGTCCTCCTCACTGCGGGTACGGAGTTGACACTCATCTATTGCTGAAGCATCCCTGGGGATTCTCAGTACAGAACTATTAAGTCTCATTACAATTCATTTTTCTAATCACTGAATCATCTTCCCAATCTCCTCTTTCAATAGATACCAGATGTATTGCATTTGTCACCATGATAAGCTGACAGGAGTGCTTTGTAATATACCACATCTGCAGAGGGGTGGTATGCGAACCCAGACTTCTAAAAAAATGGTCAGTGATTTAGGCATTCATATTTCCTCTTCCCTAATGATACGTACATTTTGTGTATGTGTTATGAGCAGCCAAATATATACTCTGCATGGTTAAAGATAATATTTATAAATAAACATTACTTTTAGACTCCTGTAGGTCAGTAAGACAATGAGCCTAATTTAAATCTCAGTGATGATATTAGGAGCCTTTCCATTCACATGCCACTTGTCTTTGGGTCAGGCACTCATATATACCAGTAGAAAGCCATTCTTGTGATCTTTGTCCATGCATCTGCCCATGGGCTAAGCCATCAGCAGCAGTTCATGTCTCCCACTCATGAGACATAGTTGACAGACGTCCTCTGACAAGGAAAAGGAGAATGGGAACAGCCTCCAAACCTTGTGTTTGAGACTGAGAAAAGCCTTAAATAAAGGCATTGCCTAATAATAAGAAATTGGGCTAGGCAAGAGAATCAAATGCCAGCCCCATTTTTCCAGACAGTTTTTTTGCCAGTAATGCTTACATCTGGCTTGAGAAGTTTAGAGCAGAGGGTCACCTGAAACTGCAGGTGTCTATATTTAAGCAGATCACCTTGGGATCCCTTTATAGTGGATGAAGTGACCTCTAAAACAGTAAAAAGGAATCCTGATTAAAAAAATCTTTTACTCATCAGTTAAAAAGAGGGTCCAAGGTGACTATCTTAAGCTTAGACAGCTGCACTGCCCATAAGAAAAGCTAAGTGAGATGCATTGCACCCTTCTGAGGTCTTGAATTTCTTTCTGTTTGCCTTGAAATTCCCTTTAAAATATTGGAAAGCAAATATTTTTCCTGTTTAATTTGCATTATATTATAGTTCAGGTTTACAGCAAATCAATTTAGTAAGATGTAATTAAATTATCTATATCATCATGTATAATTATGTGTATATTATGTAAGGCAATAAAAAATTACTACAGACTCTTGAGGTTTCTTGTGCTCGAGTGTCTCTCAGTAGCTTCTGCAGGGGCAGCTGAACATGAGCCCTGCTGGAAAAGAAGGAGGCAAAGCAGAGAGAAAGCAGCAAAGTGGAGAAAGTACACAGTAAAAGCAGAGTGCTGATGGAAGAATACAGTAGTCAGCATTGTGTGCACTGGCACCAAACTGCACACCAGTGTGTCCCACTTCACTGAAAACAGTGGGTTTCAGCATCTTGGGATGCCAGTGCAAGCTGGATTGGCAGCTACAGCCTTGCTTCTTCCTGAGCAAAACCTACTATGTCAAATGTCCTGGAGGTCTTTGGGGCTCAAAGAGTGAGTAGGAATGAAGCCAACCACTTCTTGCAAGTCCTAATTCACAGTACACAACTACATCTCATTTCCACTTATGTTTCTCCTCTATGAGTGGGCTCGGTTCCTGCCACAGGGACAGCCTGAGGATGCTGAGGATGGTGCAGATTCTCTGAGGTTATCTGGGATTTCAGCTAATCACAGTGGAAGGACATAGGTGCAGCTCATTAGTACAAAATTCCACAAAGACAGTACTACCACCTCCTCTCTGGCAGTTGTCTCTCCTGTTCACTCCCGATATTTATCTCAAAAGAGTAAAATCTCTGACAATGCACAAGTTGGACTTGAGCTGTTTCAAGAGAGAATGCAGCACTTATATGTGACTGATGAGCTATAAAACCAGCACAGTTAAATGGATAATTGCTTTTTTTCAATTCCCTCTTTAATGTTTCCTTGTTCTCAATTTTAGGCATGGCTAAATTAATTTTTATTGTGGATTAATTTGAAAAATAAGAATAATTTATCAGAAGGAGATTTATTAAAGTCTAATATAAGATGATCATAGCAGCAAAATTTCATATCCAAATATCAGTAAAAAAATTATGATAAGCACTTTACCATGAGAAAAGTGCCATTTGATTTGAAAGTGTGAATTGTCTAAGAGTCATTACTGCAACTTGAAGACATCAATAAACCCTCAGAAATAACATATAGGATACCAGAGGCTAATGAAATAATGACGTTCAAACTTTTCTTATTACTGACTAGAATGACAATGAATGTTGTGCTGGCCATCGCAAAATGCCTTTACCAGGAAGAAAATTCTACACAATGAAAGCCAAAATTTTAGGGAAAGTGAGTTTAAATTAGCACACTAACTTCACTAAATCACATCAGTGGACATCCTTCGAGAATCACACTTCAGGTTTGATTGACATCTACAGATTAAATCAATTTTGAGGGCAATGGTAATTTGAGGAAGAATTAAACAAGGCTGAAATCCAAAGATGCAGACAGGTTGTTTTGGGGCTTGCACAACCCTTAACCTAGGATGGAAGGGTGTGTATCACTTTTTTTTTAAAGCTAATGGTAGGATATGGGACACTACCAAAGTCTAAATTTGACTGAAAGCATTGGGCAGTAAGAATATTCTCAGTACCAGAAAAAGATGTTTTTAAAAATTATTAAGAACTATCAGGAAGCTCTTTTGTTCTGCCTTTGCTCAGCACACTAGATATGCAGACTGTTATCCTTCTGAGCCTCTCACCTCTAGTTTGCAGACATGCCTCACCTGATATTTTGCCTATAAGTCTTTTTCAGTCAGGGACAATTACATTGTCTGTCCCCACACCACCAAGGGATGTGGAGGATAGGATCACCAAAGCTGCCCACTTCACCATCACTGGCGGCCTTAATAAGGATGCTTAAGCAAGGGGGATCCACACAGATCTACCTTTTGTGTCTCTGTGTACAGCTGCTAGCGAAGCACTCCCCAGCCCCTCCAGTGAACCTACAGCCAAAAGGCACCATCTACAACGTGCAACAAAAAGAGCAGGCAAGATTGAAAGCACAGATGGTGGAATGACCAAGGTGAGGCAGGCTGTCACCCTGCTCCCAGGGAGGTCCTCGGTGGAGCGGACATCACCTGCAGCCCATGGAGGACCCCACTCTGGAGCAAGTGGATGCCCGAAGGAGCCTGTGACCCTGTGGGAAGTCTGCACTGGAGCAGGTTTGCTGGTAGGACCTGTGGACCCGCGGAGAGAGGAGCCCACGCTGGAGCAGGTTTGTTGGCAGGACTTGTGACATTGTGAATTCCACGCTGGAGCAGTCTGTTCCTGTAGGACTGCACCCTGTGTAAAAAACCCATGCTGGAGCAGTTCATGAAGAACTGCACCCTGTGGGAAGGCCCCACACTGGAGAAGTTCATGGAGGACTGTCTCCTGTGGCAGGGACCGCACACTGGAGCAGGGGAAGAGTGTGAGGAGAAGGAGCAGCAGCATCCCCCTGCACTTCTTGTGGGGAGGAGGTAGAGAAATTGGGAGTGAAGTTGAGCTCAGGAAGAAGGGAGGGGTGGGGGGAAGGAGTTTTAAGATTTGTTCTTATTTCTTATTATCCTACTCAGTTGTTAATTAGCAATAAGTTAATTTCCCCAAGTCAAGTCTGTTTTGTTAGTGATATTAATTGCTGAGTGATATTCCTGTCCTTATTTTGACCCATGAGCCTTTCATCATATTTTCATATTTTCTCCCCTGTCCAGTTGAGGAGGGGAGTGATAGAGTGGTTTGATGGGCACTTGGTGGCCAGCAAGGGTCAATTCACCACAATACCAAAAAAAAAAAAAAAAGAAAAATACTATAGAAATGAAAAAAGAAGGCAGAAGAAAAAGACAAGGAGAAAGCAATCAGAACAAGAATAGTGGATTCAGGCCTAAGAGAGAGAAAGCTTTTAGGGAAAATCTAGTTGAAAAGACAGTTGGGACTTTAAGAAAAGGAAATGTTTCCTCTGTTTTGATTCTTGAATATTCTAGGAAACAGAGGTATGAACACTCTTGGCTAATAAATGAGGCTGAAGTGATTAAATGCTTGTTTTCAATAACAATTCTACCTCCTAACACGTAGGACTCTGAACAAAAACGGAGAAATAATGGCATGAAAAATATGTCACTGGGTTTAAGCATTTACTATGTGCTGTAACTCTAACGAGAAGGTCTGTGGAAGTAAAGATTTTTCCATTTGTTTAAATGGCTTTTTGTCTGTTGCTAAATTTTCTCTTGAAGCTCTAGTAAAAAAATTACTTTTTTTCATTCCCATAGGGGAAAATCTTATTAAGGGTTCATCTCCAAGAAGCAAGGTTTGCAACTTATTTTTGATGAGTACATCCATTAGAACAATGACAAGGAAAGAGGTTCGTGTCCAGATGTGTGATTAAAAACCAGCCATAGTAAACACAAAGGAAGAGAGGAACCCCAATAAACTAATCAAAGCAAATAGACCCCCTGAACCAGCTTCTTCCAGGGCTGTCTCAGGAGAGTGGTCAGTCAGATTTCATAACTTCTAACAAACAGTATGACAAAAGAAATTCTTAAAATTAGGAACATCATTACAGAAGACAAAATCTGATGAAACTACAGGAAGCAAGGGCAGACCAGAGGTAATCAGATTTTCAAATAGCCACAGTTACGGATTATTAATGTTGTGCCTGTAACAGCTAGTTGCTAAGGGTGCAACTACCTGGCTTCCAACTCATAAATACTAGTAGGTATGTGGATTCATGTCCTACATGAGATGTCACTCCCATTCCCCTACTGGGATCACAGTCTGGCTCCAATCCTGTTTCTATTGTCTGTCCCTGCATTTTCTCTATCAATGGGTGTCCTTACAATACTCTGTTACAATGTCCTTATGCTCTCTAGTCTATTTTGTAAAGTATAGTCCAATATCTTCATAACATCCTTATAGGCAGATCCACCATCCTGAGGCTGAACATCAATTGTTACACTAGGTCTGGAGCGCCTTTCAGGTTTTGGGTCCTTTATACTAAAAAGATTTTGTCATACTGGATTGTGCCCAACTGAAGCCACCCTAATGGTTAGGGGACTGGAGCACATGGCACCCAAGGAGACACTGAGAGCTGGGCTTACTCATCCCTAAAAAGGGAAACCTAACCATGGGGGGAGGATCCTGCTCTCATAACTACCTAACAGGAGATAGAGAGAAGACAGATCCAGACTTTTTCAGAGGTGCGTAGTGATAAAACAAAAGGCAAATAACAAGGTGGAGCATGAGAAATTCCAGATAGACAATAGGGAAAAAAAGTCCCCATAAGGATGTTCAGTCATTGGAACAGAGGCCTATACAGCCTGTGGAGTCTTTGTCCTTGGAGATACCCAAAACTCAGCCTGGCAAGGTAACCTACCTGAAGACTGTCCCTGCTTTGAGGACTACACAACCTCCAAAGGTCCCTTCCAATTTATGCAGTTCTATGAATGGACAGAATTTCAGAGGATGGGATCCAAGCACAGGACAGGGTTGCAGTAATCCTTCAAGTACCCAACCAGCTACTAAAACATTGGCACTCCTTTGGGAGCACTGATATTTTGTTCAACGATTTACACCTACATAACAATCATGAGAGGCTTAGGGTTGGATGGATTATGACCAGATAGTTCAGCTAATCATAATCATCCCTCTTACTCCCTGTGCACCCCTTTGCTTTCATCTATCAACCTCTCAACACTTGTCAGCCACATAGCTGTTCTCATATTCACAGGGCCCATCTACAAGGGCCTTTCCTTTGACTGCAGCCTTTAAATGCTACTGCAGTATAAATGTCACCATTTTTAATGCTACACACAATACAACCCACTACTGAGCCTCCCACTGCTTTTTTACTCTGTGGCTCTCTTCCTTTTTTTCTGCTCTGCTTCTGGCTCTGGACCAATTCTTTCTTTAAAACTCCTTTTGAAAGGTTCAGCTTGAGAACACTATTCATTTAACTCCTGACAGCAGGTTCATACCTTCAAAAGTACTGCTGTAGAGCATAGAAACTAACTTTCCCTGATGAAATGCCTCACAGTTTTTAAAATTAATCAAGGAAAAAAACTATCTTGGCTCTTTTTCTCCTCTCTCCCCAGTAATTCAGCCATACAAATATGTATCTAGATGTGTGAAAAGCCATTCTGCAAGCAAAATTATTTAAGCAAAATAAAACCTATTGCTTTGGTTTTGTACAAGTCCTGTGTCAACCCTGTGGGGCAGGTTGAATTTAACCCTGGCTTAAGCTTGCATGAATGAAGACAACAAGCTGTCTGAGATGCTGTCATGAACTCTATGGAAAAATGGTACCCCTGAATGTGCAACATGGGCTAACACGTGGCATGCATCATAGAATCATTAAGGTTGGAAAAGACCTCTAAGATCAAGTCCAGCTGTCAACACAACACATCACCAACAGAGAAGCTTTCAAAAAAAGATGTACCAAAGCTGGAAGGATACAATCAGCTGTACAAACTATTCAAGGATTAAATTGGTTGCCTCTAAAATTAATTGGGCCCGAGGAAGGAGATTCCAGGTTGACAACTGAACACTGCCTGGAGGGATGTAAATTTCCCAAAAAGGTTGGAGTGCAGTGCAAGATTATTTATAACAGTGAGACAACCTATTCCACTGAACTGCAAAATTGAAAGAGCTGAAGGAGGGTCTGAAAACTTGATGTAATGAGTTCTTGGTAGCTCAGAAAGACTGATAATAAGAGAAAGGATCCAGCATCTGTTTTTAGTCAAAAAAAAACCCCAGATCTTGTGACCTTCTTCACACTAAAAAAATCCTTATTCATATATATTGTCACCATGGCTCTAAGTCAGAGCTCTTTGTGGAAGGGTGGGAATGATTTTGGAAGCCTTTTTTGACATCTCTTATCAGGGGATGATTGATCATGTCTGGTGTCATACCCAGTATGACTCGACTATAGCTGAAATGAGCAAAAGAAATTCTGTAACAATTTGCTTTAAGTTTCTCCTTCCCTTAGCACCTTATGAAGCAGCATAAAGTAACACAACCTAATAACAAAGCAAAGGTACCACCTCCCTGTTGCAGAGTATATATGGGCTGATCATTCTTGTTCCCCTCCAACAGCAGGACCTCTCCAGCAAATGGTTCCCCATCCCCATGTATCACCTGCAGGGGAAATAAAGTTTGGAACTAGCCCCAGCATCTGGCTCACAGACAGCAATGACATCTCCTCCAGGAGAAGGATTTCCTCCTGGTGAAGAGGGGACTTAACCTAATGTGAGAAGGCAGATTTGAAAAAATTCAAAGCTTCAGGAAAGGAGACAGTGACTGTTTCTGGAGGCTGCTCCGCTCCTAACAGGTACATGAGAGTACCAGAATATTTGGCATGAATCTAGGGCCTCTACAGTGGGTGGCTGGAGAAGCTCATACTGCTGCCTGTTCATTAGTAGGGCAGAAGAGAAGTGCCCTTTCATCAGTGATTGCAGACTTTTCACTAGAGGGAGGAACAGTTTATGCTCTTTAAAATTGCTTATTCCTAAAGTATTTCTCATTATAAAAGGCTGCAAAGGAAATTACAACTCTGATAATTTTTTTTTCACTGTGTGAGCACAAAATGAAATTATTCCCTTAATGCACTAATGTGATACTTGCAAATACATGTGAGATAAGACCTGGGACAAAACCAGTGCTGCCTAAAAATCTATGAAACTCTGATGAGGAAATTGGGCAGACTAATACAAAAAAAAAAAAGCAATTGGGTTCAGATACTAGAACTAAGCCAATGTGATCTTTACTCCTTTTTATTTTTACTTCTTTCTCTCTCCAGGGAATACTTTATTCATTATAAAATGGGTTTTTGCCAGGACCAGGTGTTATTAAGTAAAAATCCCTCATATCTGCATAAGTGTTTTACTCACTAAGCTATTACATAAAAAGTCAGTAGTGCAAATACTGCTCTTACTTTCCTGAAAGGAAGGGAATGTTGTATCATCCATATTTAAAAGGATGATAGTTGCCTAGACCCAGTACCGTTGCAGGATACATTCAGTCTCCCTGAGGTTCAGTGATACATTCAATAAACCTAATATTCGGGGTATGAGTGGGATTGCAAGCATATTTTTCTCCTTTGCATTGCACCTCCCTCAGCCCTGTGAATTCATCCTGGGGAGAGAGAAGCTCAGTAGTGTGGGAACACCCCAGATCAGTCTCTGAAGGTCTGGCTTGGAGAAGACACTCAAGGTCATAGAGAAAGCCTGCAAAAAAGCCAGACTCCTCATCTGCAAGAAGCACTTCAGAAGTACACCAGACTTGTTAAGATACTAAGAACTAGGAGTCACTTTCAGCCTCTTTCAGACCCACGACTATTTGAAATGCAGCTCTTACGTCTCCTTGTCTTCCTCTTTTTACCAGAGCTACACTAAGGATGTTTGCAGTGCTATTCCCACAAGAATTAAGGATCCATTTAACCTCTGTGCTAGGAACCTAGTGCCTAAACCCTTTAATAGTCCAAGCTCTTCCTTAGCATACATGCAAGAGAAGTCACCAACTTAGGCACCAATTCCTTGGAGGGCAGGTTGCAAATCTATTTTTCTACCAGGGTAGGGAGCAATTCAGTGTAGTACGGCATGGGCTAAGATACTCTTATTTTAGGGTTTTTAGAGGCCAATTTTTGCTCTGAGTCTTGCCTCCTTTCCAGGTAAAAAACAATGCTTCCCATTGGTGCTTGGGCACAGCCTGGCTCTCAGAATGACCAGGGTTCACCAGCCCCTGTAGAAGTTAGCAATGACTGCTGGGCCATGACTCTGGTTTCTGTCGTATTTTAGATTAAGTGTTAAGAGATACCTGCAAATAGCAGCAACATGCCTTCTGCTGCCTATACAAAAATCAATGACCATTAGCTCTATTGATTGCATGAGAAGATGGTTTTAAAAAGTTTGCTAATTTCCCCCTTTTCCTAACATTCTAATCACTGCTGCCACTTTGACAGCAGTCAGCAGCCTGTTAACACAGGCACAAGCTGCAGTAGAGGAGCTGAAAATACCTTCCCGAAAAAAAAATTTTCATTTATATCTTCAACAGTTTCTGCTACTTCTCTGTAGTTTCACAGAATCACAGCATGGTAAGGGTTGGAAGGGACCTCCAGAGATCACCTTGTCCAACCCCCCTGCGTGAGCAGGCACACC
>VZTV01116997.1:11953-40375 GCA_013400875.1 Anhinga rufa
CCATGAGGTTCCCCTCGGCCCAGCTCTCCAGCCTGTCCAGGTCTCGCTGGATGGCAGCACAGCCTTCTGGCGTATCAGCCACTCCTCCCAGCTTGGTGTCATCAGCGAACTTGCTGAGGCTACACTCCATCCCTTCATCCAGGTCATTGATGAATATGTTGAACAGGACTGGACCCAGCACAGACCCTTGGGGGACACCACTAGTCACTGGCCTCCAACCAGACTCTGCCCCATTGATGACGACTCTCCGAGCTCTGTTGTTGAGCCAGTTCTCTATCCACCTCACTGTCCACTCATCCAACCCACACACACTTCCTTAGCTTGGCTATGAGGATGTTATGTTTCTTTATTGGAAGTCAGGCAATAAACTAGGAATGGAACTTCAGACACAAAATGCATTGCCCACTCAACAAGATTTGACAGAGAATCTCTGGACGTACTTTGATGGCTGCCTCCAGTTAAGCCTGAGGGTTTTGTCCAACCTCTGAAAAACAAAGTGATACAGAAATAACTAACCTAGGAAAGACACAAGCCAGAAAGTCTACAGGCACACAGTGCCATGAAAACCCAGAGCAAAGCAAGGTGCAGATCAGATGAGGGTTAGCCCTGTGCTGTGCTGAAGTTAGCTAACCCTAATTCTTAGCCACAAAGCACCAGTTTATCTGTCCCATGTGAGTGAAGTCAGGGTTTTATTAACCCAGGTTTCCCCACAATACCAGCTTCATGATCAGCATGGACCATGTTGAGGAGTCTGCTTGCAGTCTCTGCCTTACTGGCATACAGAGGTTTCCAACCTACTGCTGTCAAAGGTGCACCTCCCTCCAGCAGATCTATCTCCAGATTTACAAGAGAACAGAGAACTGAAGCCAACACCTTGATCTCATAAAAAGATTAGAGAAAAGCAGAATGGGAAGAAACTCCTTCTTCCTTAACATTTGCTAAAGAAATTGGACCTAAATGTTTCCCAAAGTGTCCTATGAAGTGCCAGCAGTCCTCTGAGCTCAAGAGAGGTCAGTGAAACCAGGCTCTGCACTTAATGGAAAAGCCAGTTTGAGTGAACAAGTGTATTTCCATTAAAAAAAAAAAAAAGTATCTCAGAAATTGATGCCAGTCCTCATCCTTGGGCATATAAGTAGACAGGTGATAAGGAATGTAAGCCATCCATCATTTCTTTACAGATGCAGCCTTCCCAAAGGTCTAACTGTGCTTTATGATAACAAATATTCAGTAATGGCTCATTTATACTAGCCCTCACAGAAGGTAGCAGTGGCTAACAATGTTTTAACAAAATGTCACACACAGCTTTTCCTTCAAAACATTCCAGAGCCTGCTGAAGTCAGGGCAGTGAAGTTTATCTTACCTAAATAAAGATTTCCAGCCAGATATGTTACATTCCTATTATAATCTACAGAAAGAAACACCCTTTCAGATCATGATTCCTTGAGTCTATTTTAGTCACCTGCTTTAGTATAAGATGCATCACTCCAACAGGATGTATTTCTCACTGTGGTATATAGAGTCAGGCTCATATGAACAGCCAGATGTGGATACCTAAGTGCGGTCAAATGAATTCCACTCTCCCAGTCTTTGCATTCACTTAGCAGGCTCTGAATGAGAAGTCAGAATAAGTTCTAGGAGGGTTAACCAGTTTTGGAGACTTCAGTCCTGAAAATACACATTGCATTGTAGTATTTCACTCTTGAAATAAGCAGTGTCCTTTAGCCAAGCCATTTTGCTGGAAGATGTTCTTTCCTTATTGCAAGCCTTTACATTTTCTTTTGTTATTCGTCATTTCAGTTTGCCTCCTCAGCCTCTTTCTCTGTTTTCCTCTACCTTTTTCAGAGTCCTATCTTCATTGTCATCATGTTCTCTATTCCCCTTTTCATATTGATTTTATGTAATATCATTATTTATTGATTTATCAACAACGCATCTTTTTTATACACTTCTTAAACTCATACTTTCCAAAAGCTTTGGAATAGAAAGTCAGATCTATTCTTGCTCTGCAAAACACCTATTAAATGTGTTAATATACGTTATATTTCTAAACAGTGTAATAAATAACACATACACTTACAGCAGAAAATCCTTTACATTCAGACTATTTCCCATGTAAAGGTAAAACCTTTCTGAAAGCAACACACCCTTGGGGGAAAATAAATTATTATCCCCTATCACTTCTATCACTTAACTTTTATTTCCTGGCTCATGTTCACAGTTCCCTCAATTATTTTTGTAATACAGCTCAGCTCAGCCACTCAAAGCTCTTAGAAATCAAACCCAACTTGTTTAGTCTCTCTCCTGTTTAAGGAACAGAATTTCAACTGAAGAACCAGCCTCAAAAATAGCTTTGCAATCTTCAGAATCTTGCATATCAGCCCTAAACACAACTAATAAAAGTCCATCTGGCATCCTAATTGTTCCTTACCTCTTATCTAATGCTTGCAAATCAGCTTCAAGACTGTAAAACTTGGAAATGCGTTTCATCCCCATTGGGGTTTAAAATAATTACTACTTTTCTCTATGCAGTACAGAATGCAGGACAAGATTGTTCCTGGCTAGGTAAAGCTAGGGACATGGACACGGGGACTCTGGGGAGCTCTCCACACCACGCGCTGTAGAAGACCCCCAAGCTAATTTCAGAAAGGTACACAAACAAGTCAGCAAAGCTCTACTGCTTCTGGGATAAATGCATACACTGTGTTTTACCATGAAGATACAGGAGATCACTCAATGCCAGCTCAGCTCTCTCTAACCAGCGAGCTGCACTGTACACTATAAAACATAGCCCTCAGCTGTGGCCTTTGCACTAATGTGATAAGAGCAGAGAACCTCATTTGTTTCCTGAAGCTCAATGTCTGTCAAATATGGGCTCAAGTATTTTCTAAAATGTTAAAACAATATCTCGAGAGTTCTCTTAGGTTGTAGCTAAAGAGGATCAAGGACCTTATTATCATCTGTGCATTTACGTACTTGGAGCCTGATATAGAAAAGCACTCAAGTGCCTGCATCCAGCACTGAGCATCTGACAAAACCCTCTCTCAGCAACTGCCTTCCCCTGCTGCTGGCTACAGCCTCCTCCAGCTTATTTTCAGTGTGTGGACATGCAAAAACCAAGATAAATACTGACAACCCTCAGCCTGTATAAGACCAAGCTCCCACCCAAGCCCAGGCAGGCTGTTTAGCCCTCTTATCAGGGGATCCTCTTCTTGTGGGCATTTTCCAAGCACACCTGACCAACCAAGCCAACCTATCCTCATCCAAAACCCTCCAGGAGAAAGCCCTTCATTTCATGCAACTTCCCAGAAACAGGGCAGGGACCTGTGAAGAGGAAGGCTTGTTCATAAATCTCCTATTTGATTTTCAACACACTTCACCTCACTACCCATTTGAGCACCCATGCAGTCCAGGTGAGAGTACTTTGAGGTAAGATCATGAGTGTTTGCTGCTCTTGCTATCTGCTTCCCCTAAAACGCTGTCATCTGCCCACAGTGCTCAGCCCTGGCAGAACACAGCCTGCAAATCAACAGGTACCAGAACAGCAAGCTGTTTACCACAGGTATAAGAAATAATGTGATTACAGGGGAGGGAAGTGAGAAAAAACACTTCCATAGTGACCAGCATTTGCCTATGCATTTATTTGTACAACACTGCCCAAGCCTTAACTGGAATCCTGTTGCTGGACACTGGGTATTTGAATAGTAAAACTCAGTTTCTGACCCAAATCATTGAGACACTTCCTTTAAATCCATGGTAAAATTTAGGTAGGCACCTAAACTGAGGGGTGCAATCTTAAAAATATCAGATTTTAACCAGTGCATTTCCTTTGAAGCTTTGAGTTCATACTGACAGCCTTGAATCCTGCACAAAGCATGACAGTATTGCAAAATACCTTTGATTCAAAAATACAGCCAAGGAGCACTGCTGGAAGCAGGACAAGTGGATTTCAGCCCTCTTTGGTACCTGAAAAGGCTGAGGCTATCTTGTGCTACCTTCCAGTGGGTTTTGCAAGCTTCCAGGCAAGTCTGCAGCTGCAGGCTTTTCTTCTTGTAAAAGTGAGTTGCTGCATCCTAGTCCAAGTAGACTTAGGAGATCCTTGACATATAACTGTCCAATCATTTTTTTAAATCTTTCAAATAAGTTTTTAAATGATGCCAATTTAATGATGACAATATTTCCCCATATAAATTGTGCTGATGTTTCAATTCCCTTACACTTAAAAATCTTTTCTTAATACCTCACTTTGATTTATCCAACTGCTATTGAACCAATTCTTTCTCACTCTGTCCCACAGAGGGCATGATAAACAACCAACCACTGCCTTCCTTATTGCAAACTTAATTGTACACAGTTGTCGTGCCTTTTCTTTTCAGGAATAAGCAGGGCAAACTGTTCAGCCTTCACTTCTGCTTTCTACATATGTCATTATTGGTACCATTTTCCTACTGACTTTTGGTTATATGTTTCTTTCTAAAAATGCACATCTGTATGTTAAAAACGTGATGTTAAATGAGACCACACTGTCTAAGGCCAAACCTGCCAGGATAAAGATAAGCGTGAGAAAAAGAAAATACTGCTCAGTTGCAGACTGTGTATATGGTGTCCAAGGAGAGCACATGCCTTCTCTGCAAAACTGTCCCATCTCCTACTCACATTAACTCATCTCACACTGCCCCCACATCCTTTTCTTCTGGCTTAGGGCTTCACTACTTTCCCAATTCTTTTCTGTGCATTCCATTTCCTATTTGTCCATGTACTTCCTTCAACATTCTCTTTTTTAATTTAATTTTGCAACTTTGATTTCAGACTATTTTTCTAATTAAAAGACATGGGGATTCTAACCCTGTTCCCAATGCTGCCTACAGCCATTCCTGGGCAAGTGCCATCTGCAAATTCAAATGATCTCCTTAGGCCATTGGAAAAGGTGACTAAAATTATGAAAATATTGCAGTTTGTTGCTGGACTCTTCTTAATATCAACAGCTGTCTACCCATCCTTTAATAATATAAGTTAGGCCATATTGCCCTCTGCAATGGGAGAGTGCCAAAATCCTTTCTAAAGCTAAAATATCCAATAATAATGGCTTCCTTCTTATCGCCTAGGCCAATTACACCGAAGGAAAGGAAATTAGCTTGGTTTGACACAAATTGCTATTGACAAAACTGTGCTGGCTCTCTCTTATCTCCCTTCTCTCCTCAGAGATTTATAAATTTATCGTTTAATCATTTGTGCCAATGTCTTTCAGGATTTGAAATAAGGCTGACTGGGTCATTATTCCCCAGATCCTCTTTTTTTCTTTCATTTTTTAAAGACAAGAGGTATGTTTACCTTTCTCCAGTCCTCGTCTGACATCTACAGCATCTCAAAGGTAATCAGTAATGGTGCTAAGATTGCTGCAACAATCAGCAACAACAGATTTTACCACATTAATTTGTCTAACATGTTTTACAGATGAATTGGTATGTTTAACCTGTGTCATTACCATTGGTCCTGCTCTTTTGCTAGTTTGGCCTCTGTTCTGAACTTCACTTTGTTGATGTTATGTCAAAAATTTAGTTGCAATTCATTCTTTTCCTGAAAACTGAAGCAATGAGGTCTTGAACATTTCAATCTCCATCATGTTTTTTCACATTTGTGTCATCTATTTAAAGCTAGTGAGCAGCTCTCACCCCTGCTTTTGACCTCTCCTTTCAGCCTTATTTCTAATTTGCCTTGTTTTGATTAAGGCTTTTAGGGAAAGTGATGACTGAATCAGAGCAACAGCAGCATCAGCTATTTATTATAAGGTGCCATCTGATATTCAGTCTCTCATCTCCAATCAGGCACTCTATTTGTGTTTGTATCCTCACTGTCATTTGCCAACACCTCCATCCAGGACAAGGTCTAAAGGGTGCCTCTGCAATTGCTTTACAACAGGTCTTTAAAGCATGAAGAGATGTATGGATGGAGAGACAGATTACAAAATTTTATCTTTTGGTCTCTGAATGAGCTCAGTATCCCAAAGGGAAAGACTGCTTATTATTAAAATAATAGTTACATTTTAGCGTTTCACAATAAATTGCTGCGATGTCACCAGTGCTAGTATATCACTGTTCAGATTCCCCAAAAGATACACATGATGTAAAAAGCTGAGACAAATGGTAAAAATAGTGCACACCCTTTTCAAGGAAAAAATAGGCTGCTTTCTCTCAAGCAGGGGCAGTGGTTGCTCACAGTGAGAAATCATTGCTCATCAGAAATAAATAATTTAGAAATTCTCTCTATATAGAACTTTTGTTAAATTTATTTCTAAAGATTAGAAATGTTGCCAGGACATCAATAGCCTAGAATTAAGAAAATATCAGAGAGAAGATAAAATATGTAGCAGAAGTAGCATTCTGGCACAGTGGTGATTTCATACATCCCATATTCAGTCTGAGAGCCACAACCTGGGTTCTTCTGAAAACTGGCCAGAGGAATAAATAAAAGTAATTCTTCTTGCAGCACTTGCTGCTGTACTTGGAAGGAGAATCTGAATCTTCCAGCAGCAGATGGCTCTTTCCTAGCTTCATCGTTTCTTGGTGAACCTTTGACCTTTCTGAAGTTGTTTCAATAACCCTGTTAAGTGTGAAGTAGAAAAATCTAAGGTTCATTAAGAAGTTAATCCCTCCTAATAACCCAAGCTTATAACATTTACAATCCTTCTGTTGTTTTTATTTTCAATAACAAGATGGTAATCTTTTGCCATCCAACTTCGGTTTTGTTTCCAAGGACTTTATAGGAGCAACATAACCATTGCTCATTTCCTGCGAAGGACCTGAATTACAAGCATGCTGGAGGTGCTCTCCTTCCCCACCCATGCAATGCATGTTCTTGAGTGCTGATCTAACCAGTGCAATTCCACAAGCCATTGTTGTCTTTTCTCAAAGAGTGATACTTCCCCTGCTGGACTGGTCCTCTCCTCCAGAGAGGAAACACTAAGCTGTTTTTGAAGACAGTCATCACTGAGTCAAGGAAAAGTCTAAAACAGGGAAAAGACTTTTGGAGGGTACCTCCTTCTATTTTAAAACGTGGGGGCTAAGATAGGTGAGACTAATTCCTCATCTCCCATGCCTTCATCTTCCCTCACCATTGTCTGTAAAATGGGCCTGGGCATCTTGCTGAAACCTAATAGTTATTTTCAGATAGCCAAAGTTAGGTGGGGAGAATGCCAAACCAGCTCCAGCAATCACTGAAGTCAATAGCAGTCTTTCCATTGACTTCTGCTAACAACTGATTGGTCAAACCAAAGAATTTGACACTTTCTGATGAAAGTTTATGAGCAGTGTTAGGAACTGTGGCAGTTCAATACCTTGCAGGATTGGCTCAGTACAAGGGTGCAGCAATAGCAGGGGGTGTCAACTGTTGCTCTTCTGACTTGACTGTTCCCTCAGTACAAAACTCCTGGAATCACAAATTTAAATTCATTTTTACATCAAATAAACGTTCATTTCCAACTCATCATTGAAGGCCTTTAGTCTAAGGCATATACATGTGATCAAAATTATCTCACTCTAGGCATTGGCTATTGTATAAAAAGCTTTGTATTGTGAGCTGCGTATACTTCCCAGCTCTCCCTCCCTCCCATCAGCATTCATTAAAAGGGAAAAGTCATTGATATAGTGTTCCTTTCTGAGGTGTTGGAGCATACAACTTTGTTCAGTTAGTCCAGCAAAGGTACAGCATTTATTTAAACTGGCTACCAGATTAGCTCTGCTCTCTGTCAGAACTGAGGGTGTAGAAATTCCCATTGACATTTCTCAGTTTTGTACAGTGCAAAGTAGAATTATTCTTGCCTAATTTTGTGCATAAACTCGCAGTTGTCTGCACTCGTCTTACACTGAATGGAGAGAAACAGGCAACTCCACAGGATTGCATGATTTGCTTTCTGAGGTGCCTGTGTCTCTCCACTGACAACAAAGGGAGACTTGTGATTTATTTTTAGAGGGCTGCCATTAAATGGGCTGAAAATAGCCCATAAGTGGCTTCCCAGTTTACCACTGCTACCACATTTCCAGACTGTTGAACATATCTCAACTAACTTGTCCTTGTGTCAATCCCACACTGTTGCACCTCCTTGTTCTATGGAACATCCCTTCCATGGCCCAAACTGAGGAGAAAGCTAGCGATATATATGCCATGTCAACTGGTGTGCCTTCTCATACTGCTTCTACTACATGGCCAACAATATCACTGCAGAGCAGGAATAATATTTACTTTGAAAAGGGTATGTACATGAAGTCTACTTTTACTAATGACAAACTAAAGCAAGGGGCATATCTGAGACCCTGATCAAGTTATGAGAAACTATAAATGCCTGATTTGTATCTTTTCCAATTTTTACAAATTGAACTTTACATTTCAAAAGGGAAAAATCAGGATGCGTTGATCAGAGAACTGTTAGCACCAGAGTCTTATTAATAGTAACTACAGTACAAAAGCAGCAGTTTTCAGCTTTTATACAGCATTACATTTGCTTGATGCAGATAAAGAGAAATTAATCATGAGACAATGAAAAAAAAAATTATGTAGGAGGGTGAATCACATTGGAAGAATAGGAAAAATGAAAGTGGGGGCAAAGTTTCTTGAGCATGCTGTGTCATCACCGAAGAAAATTACTTTAATTTGCTTTATCAGTGGAATGCTATTAACTCCTGCTTGGTTGGACATAATGCATGGTGGAGGAGGGAATATTTCAGTCAAATTGAATGACAGCAATATTTGAAGAAAGAGAATGGCTCTCATTAATTATTTTCTGGAAGGGAACTCATTGACATCTTTACATCTAATTCTGATTTGCAGCCAATTAGTGTGCAGTTGCACAACTGGAGCCAAATTGCTCTTGCTGCTAGCACTGCACAGCCCAATTGCTTGAGACTGAAAATAAGTGAATACAGGGAGAGTGTAAGTTCTCTGAAGAATAGGATTACAAACTTTTAGTGAAGACATAGTTTATCTGTTAATATTGTAGTTGATGATAGGTATTTTTCTTTTTTCTCCCAAAGTCTTGTGATTATATTATCCAGATTACTCTTGCTTTGAAACAGGTATAAGTAATGCTCTAGAAAATTCTCTACTTCAGGGATAGTAGCCTTTGCTCAATTAGAACGAACTAATAGGATTCCTAGTTTTATAAGAGGGGATTTGGTTGTGTATATTAGACAGAACTGACTGTCACACTGGATTTTTATGCAGGCTCATAGCAGAAAAAACTGCCTGGGTCAGCCAGTCTCACCTTTCTCTTTTCAGAATTACATCCTCTCTGTCTCTTTCTCCCTAGGGAGGCCACTTATTCTACATGCAGAGATTACAAAACATACCTATTCATGTCAAAGCCAGAAAAAAAAAAAATGTTTAACATTGTATCACAGAAACAAAAGTGAAGTGCTTAGCCCCGACACAAAAAGTGACACTATATACAGGCACACTCCAGTTTTCATGTACAGTTTGATTCCTTTTTGGACTGCCAGTGTATCTGCCTCAGCCTGGTGTTCCCACCAGAAAGGACAGTGACCTGTGCTCTCTGTGCTCCTTCATAGCACCTCCTCCACTATTCTTTACTGAAACCTTTCCTAGCATCTGATCTGAATCAGTGTACAAACTGGGTGGAATGGTGCAAAATCTATAATGATCCTTTCTGGATTTCTTTCTCATTTGTACTATTGTGGGACACAAAGTAGTGGCATAACTCAGAAAAAAAAAAGAATCCCCTAATTGTCCAGTTTTCTCAGTACTACATGGATCTGGGCTACATAACTTATGTCTATGTTGAAATTCAGGTATGTAAAACCCAAGCACAGTTCCCTTTACACCAGGCTGGATCTCCAAGAGCAGCACTGAGAGCAGCTCCCAGGCTGAGCGCTCCCACCACGAGGCCAGGACCAGGCTCCCACTTCTTGTTTCCCCAACTAATCCTTGCTGCTCAGTGCAGTATTTCCACCACAGATCACTTCACCATATGACTGTGACAATCCAAAGGACATCCAAACCTCTCATACCAATACTGGGAGTAGAGTCTAATGGGAATAATATTTCTCACAAACCCTCCACAGACTCCAGTTCATAACTTGTGCCATTCATTCATCAGCTTCTCTCTGTAACTTATGTTACAGAGCTCGGTACAGACCAGGTCACCACAACTAACTGACCTGCTGCAAAGCGATCTATTTCTTTGTGTTAGCCCCTGCTCATCCTCTGCTCCTACTGTCTCTAGGGATGTCTCAATGTGCCACATCCCAGGATACATTTGGGAAATGGATGAAATCTTTCTTCTGTCACAGCAAAACATGCTGCCCTTGAAAAAGCTGGCCCGAATTTAAGCTCCAGGTTGTGACTTGGGAGATTCTGCCACAAACTGCCCCTTTAATGCATCATACAGAGTCACAGAATCACGGAATGGTAGGGGTTGGAAGGGGCCTCCAGAGATCATCTCGTCCAACCCCCCTGCGTGAGCAGGCACACCTAGAGCAGGGGGCACAGGACCGCGTCCAGGCGGGGTTTGAATGTCTCCAGGGAAGGAGACTCCACAACCTCTCTGGGCAGCCTGGGCCGCTGCTCTGGCACCCGCACAGGAAAGGAGTTTTTCCTCATATTTAAGTGGAACTTCCTGTGTTCCAACTTGTGCCCATTGCCCCTTGTCCTGTCATCAGGTGCCACTGAAAAGAGTCCAGTCCCATCCTCCTGACACCCGCCCTTCAGATATTTATAACCATTGATGAGATCCCCCCTCAGTCTCCTCTTCTCCAGGCTGAACAAACCCAGGTCTCTCAGCCTTTCCTCATCAGGGAGATGCTCCAGTCCCTTGATCATCTTGGTATCTCTCCGCTGGACTTGCTCAAGCAGCTCCCTGTTCTTCTTAAACGGGGGGGACAAGGAGGGTCAGAACTGGACACAGCACTCCAGATGCGGCCTCACCAGGGCAGAGTAGAGGGGCAGGATGACCTCCCTTCACCTGCTGGCCAATTGCCTTTGAATGCAGCCCAGGACACCATTGGCCTTCTTGGCCCCGAGGGCACAGTGCTGGCTCAGGGGCACTTGCTGCCCACCAGCACTCCCAGGGCCTTCTCAGCAGAGCTGCTTTCCAGCAGGTCAGCCCCCAACCTGTCCTGGTGCCTGGGGTTGTTCCTCCCCAGGGGCAGCACCTTGCACTTGCTCTTGTGGAATTTCATCAGGTTCCCCTCGGCCCAGCTCTCCAGCCTGTCCAGGTCTCGCTGGATGGCAGCACAGCCTTCTGGCGTATCAGCCACTCCTCCCAGCTTGGTGTCATCAGTGAACTTGTTGAGGCTACACTCCATCCCTTCATCCAGGTCATTGATTAATATATTGAACAGGACTGGACCCAGTACAGACCCTTGGGGAACACCACTAGTCACCGGCCTCCAACCAGACTCTGCCCTGCTGATCACAACTCTCTGAGTTCTGTTGTTGAGCCAGTTCTCAATCCACCTCACTGTCCTCTCATCAAACCCACACTTTCTAAGCTTGTCTGTGGGGATGTCATGGGAGACAGTGCTGAATGACTTACTGAGGTCGATATAAACAACACCCACTGCTCTCCTTTCATCGACCCAGCCAGTCATCCCATCGTAGAAGGCTGTCAGGTTGGTCAAGCATGATCTTCCCTTGGTGTGTCCATGTTGACTACTTCTTGAAATACATTACATTGTATTTCACATCTTCTGAAGGGCCTGGAGAGATTTGCTGAGATATTAATACTGAAATACACAGTATTTTTTGTAAGATAACACCTAAGATATTTTATGCATAAGTACTTTTGCAATAACAGGAAAACACTTCTGCCTGAATTTTGTTTATAAAAGAAAATATGGATCTCAGTGAGTGTCAGGTAGCTCAATACTTCAAGTCCATATAGATACAACCACTTTTCATCAGCTGAGGCTAGGGCCCGCAGAGTCTTTGGCTTACAGGACATGAGCTGATGCATGATGCTGTGTGTCAGAAAAAAAGACCTGGAGCTGAGTTTCAGTGTGGGGAAAGGTGTAGGCAGTACAAGAAGGAGTGGGTCTGATTGGCTGGTCTTGCTTCTCCCTACTACAATGAATATCACACTTAAGACAGAGAGAGACCAAGGGAGTCTAGCTAAAGGAGACATAAAGGTACACAAAGCATGAGGAGGGAAGGGAAACAAAATTATTAATTAGTATAGTTAAAAGAAGCCATATTACTTGGCCACAAGCCTCCATGTAATAAAGAATTAACATTTCTTAGCTAATGAGAAATTACACCTATACAACATCTGAATGAGCATGCAGACCACTGGAAGTAATTCTTCGAGAAAGGATGTCAGAAAAACTTAGGAAATGGACATCACTGGACCACATCACTGCCAAAAGGGCAGCTTTGCTGAGAAACCATCAGAACTGGATTTACAGTAGTCCAAACTTATGCCAGCTCTGATTGTGGGAGGTGCTGTGTATATCTAATGATGCTTTCTCAGGGGCAAGGCAGGGCTTTCTTGTTGTTTTTTTTTTTTTCACTAACTAGTAATTATTCCAAGATCTAGCTATATCTAAGTTTATTAAAGATCTGGATTCAGGTCCAGCAGGATGGGAAGACACAAATCTCTGTTATTTCTCAAAGACTTTAAGTCAAAACTCATTGCAAACACAAGGGTGCTCCACTACGCAAAGCTAGTCTAATCAGTTTCCCATCTGCATCAGAGTGACACTGGTATAAGAGTTGGGTCCACGTAAAGTAAGAAAATTAGGAGCCCTTTCTAAAACAACCCTCTAAGTAATTATTCCTTTTTTAAAGAATTTGAGGATGCTTTGAACCTAAGAAAGAAAATTCTGAAAGTGATAAACTTTAAATTTTAAGGGCCAAGAAAAAAAAAAAAAGAAAGAAAAGGGAAAAGAAAAAGAAAGACATCAAAGAAATAAGGAGGAATAAGGGAGGAATGCTTACAACAGCCTTTAAGGAGATTTTATAAAAACACTGGTCTCTTGCAAAAGAGTACAAGGCAGACTGGGGAGCATGTGTGCATTAATTCCAAGAAACAGAGAAAATATATAAACTTGACAATGACCTCATGGTCATTGAATGAATGATCACATGGTCATCTGTTCTATCTGCCTACCGAAGGTCTCCATCTTCTGACTTGGGTACTATCCTTCTAACCCTAACACTGTAGATTTAATAGCAGAATAAAATACTCCTCCCAGGCTGCTCTGCTCACATACAAAAAATATGGAGCAAAGGCAACCATGCTGGGTCATTTCTTAGTTGTATTTCACTTTCTTTCTTTGAAAGTCATTCTTTAGAAGACTGTAAAAGGATCAAATGTATTTAGGGTTCCAAATTATGCACTCATTTCTGGTAAAATATTTCATCCCTCCAGAAGGCACTCTGCAGTTTTGGGGGTGGATATTTTGTGCTTCCCCTTGGGAACTTGGTGTGGCTGGTACACAGTCATGATACCCTGTTTCTTTTTAAATGTATTCATCTCATAGATCATGAGCAATTTCAGAGATGACAGGTCAGAATTCCTGCAGGAAAGAGTTCATATTTAAAATTTCCTTATGTAAATATTAATTTTATTAAGATCTGTCAAAAAAATAAAAGATCTTTGAGAGCAAATGGGAAAGATTCACAATATATTAGTGTCATCGTTTAGCCCCAGTCAGCAACTAAGCACCACGCAGCCGCTCGCTCACTCCCCCCGGTGGGATGGGGGAGAGAATCGGAAGAGTAAAAGTGAGGAAACTCATGGGTTGAGATAAAACAGTTTAATAGGTAAAGCAAAAGCCACATGCACAAGCAAAGCAAAACAAGGCATTCATTCCCTGCTCCCCATGGGCAGGCAGGTGTTCAGCCATCTCCAGGAAAGCAGGGCTCCATCACGCGTAACAGTTACTTGGGAAGACAAACGCCATCACTCCCAATGTCCCCCACTTCCTTCTTCTTCCCCCAGCTTTATATACTGAGCATGACATCATATGGTGTGGGATATCCCTTGGGTCAGTTGGGGTCAGCTGTCCCGGCTGTGTCCCCTCCCAGCTTCCCATGCACCCGGCACAGCATGGGGAGCTGAAAAAGTCCTTGACTAGTGTAAGCGCTACTTAGCAACAACTAAAACATCTCTGCATTATCACCACTGCTTCAGCACAAATCCAAAACACAGCCCCATACTAGCTACTACAAAGAAAATTAACTCTATCCCAGCTGAAACCAGGACAATCAGTAACTTCAGTTATAATTTTAGTTGAGACTTTATTTAAAAAAAAAGTTCCTACTCTGCAATTATCTGAGGAGAATGAACAGCCTTCTAAAAGCTCTACATCTTATCCTTAACATCTTTACTAGAGTGCCAGGTCTTTTGAGATACCTCCTGTTAATCCCTGAACACATACCTTTCCCTATAAATTCAAGAGAAACTCCACTACTCCCTAAATCTGTTTTCCCAAAACACTGAAACTTGCTACTTTATGCCTTAAGGATACTCAGGAGCTTCTCCAGTCTGACAGATAGATGCCCACTGCTTCACTAACAGCTCTACAGCTGAGCTGTTTGCAAATTTAAGCAAAATATTTCCTCTTTTTGTCTCTCTAGTTCCATCCTTTGAGTTTTCTGTATATTTTAGCAGTTAGATTTGGAGGGCAGGGACCAGTCTTTCATGGCCTAACTTCTTAAAACAGTTAGTGGAGCCCTGACTCACGGGCTATGTCAGCCCCAAACTGCCCCAAACCACCTCACATTAAATCTTTAACATTCAGCAGTTTTTGTTTCCAATGTTATGTTTTCTCCCTTCACTCCTCCTCCACAACATGTCCCTAGGTTTACTTCTGCTCTCACTCCCCATCTCCAAGATCTCTGTCTTTCCCCAGCTCCTCTCAGTGTAGGACATTCAATTGCGTTAACACACATTCTTTTCTTTCTGTATCATCCTTCTGAAGAAATTACTTGACAACAGAAATGACAAAGATCTTTTGCTTTGGCTGCCAAAACTATTACCCTTAGTCCTAACCTTACATGTTCTTAATTTCATTTTCAGTCCCAGGAGAGCTCATATTCAAGCTTATCTGAATTCTTTCTGAGTGTGAGTTTTTCAGACACTGTATTTCATGATCACTGCTTAATGAAATTATGTGCTATAACCCAATAACATAATAAACTACTGTTTTGCTTTCAATGATGGTCAGTAATTCTATGAAGAAAAATCTGGCGAGATTTATTCTTTATAAACATACTCATTTTTTTCCTTGTGCTTCTGAGGACCAAATCTTTTTCTCTGTTAGGCTGGTTACCTATTTCTCTATTAGGCTGGATTACCTCCATAAAAGCAAATAACATTATGCCAACTTTGCACTAAATATTTAATCAAAGTTTCTTCCTCTTCTTTATAGCCAAGAAGTTTCGCATACTGACCTTAAACAATATTTTTCAAAAGAACAAACTGGCTTTTTCTTGTTTTGGAGTTTGGTTACTCATTTTAAGATGTTTTGGATCTCATTTGCAAGTATATTGACACATTTGTTTGTTAGGCACACAGAAGTACTACCAAATTTTCAAAAAATACCAACTTTCCTCCTTTCCCTCTGTCCATGAAATATAAATACAGCTTCACTATGATGGAGTCATATTATGAGGAAAAATATGTTACTGTAACTTAAGATCTCAGATACTGTGCTAGTGAAGCACATATGGGTAGACAGCTTCATAGACGTAATCTATTTCTTTCTCCCTTCCCTTACACTACTGAAAATTATTACACTTCAGCTGTGGTTATATTACTTGTGCTAACACATAAAATATAATTTTTCATCCTTCTATACTTTGTCCTTCACAGACTCAGGATGGGTTGGTGTCCCAGAGGAAATCACTGAAATGAGGTACATGAGAAAGGTCAGGTTTATGCAATACAAACGTGACTCGAAACACAAACTATCCTTTTGTGCCATATAGGCCATGTAGGAGGGCAAAATATACACTGTAATAGTGCGTTGTTTAGTTGATACTCATTAGGATAAGAAGCTGATATTGTATCTGGTGCTTTTTCTTCCATTTTAACCAGCCTTCATGGGTCTTCTGAATCATCCTCCTCGAATTGTAAATGGCACTTAGACTCCAAAACAACAACAAAGTCCTCCAAACTTGAATCAAATGCAGACTCAAGGTGTTTCAGTAAATGAAACCATACTTGCTTTCATGCAAGACACATCTTTTGGGAGCTGTACATTAATCTCAGAACAAAAGCTCTCTTCTTCATCTGAGATTTGCATAATTTCTTCAAAAGGTGGCTAGACAGATGACCTGAGCTCAGGAGAAGGAAACAACTTGGAGCCTTCCCAGCCCCTTCTGAGAGTTGTTTCCAGACCATCAAGGAAATGAGACAATAGGCACAGCTACAATCTAAATCAACTTTTAACCTGCTAAAACACTGAGGTTGAAAAAAAAAAGTTAATTTTGTGTGTATAGAATTATGCCACAGGGTTTACATCTATGAGTTGATACATTTTGCTATGAAGTCACTGTGTGGAATATACCTTATTCCCACATACCATTTGAAAAATAACCCTACTTCTCAGAAAACCAGTCAGTTAACATGAAGACTGCTCCATAAAGAGCTAACAATAAGCCTTCAAGACTTGCTGGTCTCTGGCCTTCCCGTCAAGGGGAACATTTCAAAGGCTCTCCAGCACTTTGTGCTCCATACATCACCAGTCTTGCAGAAATGCTTTCTGGACTATGTGAAACTCATGGCATAAACCAATTATTTTTACTTCACAACAACAACCCAGACAATTCTCTGTCAAGTTTCCCCACATTTCACTTCTGATGTTGTGGTAATAAGATCAAAGCCTTTGTTGAAGGGACATTATCAACACAAGTAGTCCTTTTATTTTCAAAACCAAGTTAAAAACAGTGCAGTGCCACATACACCTGCCCCATGTTCTTTTAGTAATTTTGTTGTTCTCTGCAAATACACTTCTCTATTTTATAGCCTATCTGTTCTCTCTCTTTCCAGATGAAAGACTACTCATACAAACAGTCTTACTTGGAGTGAGGCCCAAGAACAATTAAAAACACCAAGTAAACTAACTTAATCCACCTCATCCCCCCAGTTATCACAGTTGGTGTTGACTATATAAACAGATTTCTATGTGAAGAAAAAATCCAATGAAGCCGGATATCATACAGATCTGTGTTTAATGATGCTTACAGCCTCTCGTTTCCTTCCCTCCTTTAGCAAAACTCCCCATCCATCTCCTAGAAACTGAAGTATCAAATGTTGGTGCACGCTGTGGTTGTTTGCAAGGTCTGGGAGTATTGCCACTGGACCAGCATGCTCCATGGGCGAGAGCAATAGTTGGAGCAGATGACAACCACACAGGATACATTTGAATGCCTTTCCCAGACTCACAGTTTTGACAAAACTTTAAAGAGTATCTTTGACAAAACTTTAATGGTGATAGCGATGCCCTCTGCCAGACTGATGAATTGGCCAGAATGTGTCAAGGCCAGTAAAAGGTGATATGACAGGCAAAGATCCACATATGCAACTATATAATTAATTGGCTTGGCATATCAGGCTAAAAATCTCAAATTTTCCAGAAGAAAATGTCACCAGGGAGAAAATTATGTGGTCCATATGCAATCTACTTTACAGAGAGAGAACAGAAACTTGGCATATTTATCTATCAAAAAGAAAATTAAGTGATAGTTCAGGTGTGATTGTTCACACCTCCTTGAGGAATGGATGCAAAGGATTTCCTCTGTAATAGATAAATGCCATAGCAAGGCACAAGGATTATAGACTGAAGCTAGGACTATAAGGCTGGAAATAAAATGCAGTTTTTAAGAAGTGAGGGACAACTTAAAAACAGTAATTGACATGGCAATCAGAGTAGATGCAGTGCTGAAAAGTCAAAGTCTCTATCATAGCTTTGAAACAACAATAAGTACTATTACAAAGATATTTTATATTCAACCCCAAAGACAATTGCAGGAATTATTGGATATTCAAGACCTTCCATATTATGCTAAAAGTTCAATTTGACTATTATAAGGCTGTATTTTGGCCTTAGCATCTAGAAATACACAAGCCAGAAATACATAGTATTTCCCTCAAAGAGTTCATATCCACAAGGCATTCTGAACCCTTTCATGCGTTCATGCTTACATGCAAGGCTTAAACTGGTGCTAACATTGAGTGAGACCTCTCTCAATGATTTTTCAACGCTCTTGGGAATCTGGAGAGGTCCCAGGTGACTGGAAGATAGCAAATGTTGTCCCTGTCTTCAAGAAGGACAACAGGGATGACCCTGGTAACTACAGACCCGTCAGTCTCACTTCAGTGCCTGGTAAAATTATGAAGAAGGTTATTCTAGGAGTTACTGAAAAACACCTGAAAGACAACACAGTCATTGGTCCCAGCAAGCATGGGTTCACAAGGGGAAAGTCCTCCCTAACAAATTTTATCTCCTTCTATGACAAGGTCACCCACCTAGTTGATCAAGGGAAGCCAGTCAATGTGATCTCATTGGATTTCAGTAAACCTTTCAATACTGTCTCTCACAGGATCCCCCTGGACAAAATGCCCAGCACACAGCTGGATAAACACGTAATGCAGTGGGTGAGCAACTGGCTGCTGGGTCGGGCTCAAAGGGTCACAGTGAATGGGGTTACATCGGGCTGGCGGCCAGTCACTAGTGGGGCTCCGCAGGGATCCATCTTAGGCCCAGTACTCTTTAATCTCTTCATAAATGACTGGGATGCAGGACTGGAAGGAACACTAATGAACTCTGCTGATGACACAAAATTGGGAGGAGCTGTTGACACTCTTGAGGGCAGAGAGACCCTGCAGAGGGATCTGNGAGGGCCATGAAGCTGGTGAAGGGTTTAGAGGAGAAACCGTACGAGGAGTGGCTAACGTCACTTGGTTTGTTCAGCCTGGAGAAGAGGAGGCTGAGGGCAGAGCTCATTGCGGTCTGCAGCTTTCTCACAAGGGGAGGAGGAGGGGCAGGCGCTGATCTCTTCTCTCTGGTGACCAACAGCAGGACCCGAGGGAATGGCAGGAAGATGTGCCAGGGGAGGTTTAGGTTGGATATTAGGAAAAGGTTCTTCGCCCAGAGGGTGGTGGAGCACTGGAACAGGCTCCCCAGGGAGGCAGTCACGGCACCAAGCCTGACGCTATTCAAGAAGCACTTGGACAACACCCTCAGAGACATGGTGTGAATTTGGGGTTGTCCTGTGCAGGGACAGGACTTGGACTTGATGATCCTTGTGGGTCCCTTCCAACTCAGGACATGCTATGATTCTATGAACAAAATGCTGAGTTACTCTAGTTTGACCCTACAGTGGTTCATAGTTACCTGCAGTGGCCATAGTGTAATGATCTCCAAGCAGCTTGAGAACGTGAGTAAATACCCTCTTATTTCTCCTACCAGGGAACCTAAGGCTCAAGGGATGTAGGGAATTTACCCAAAGTCTCCTAGTAGATCATTAGCAGAGCTGAGGGCTGAGCCACACTCTCTGGACTCCTGCACTGGTACATTGCTGCTGGAAAGCCCTTAAACTTTCTGTCCCTGATGGTGGCTCTGTGAGACCACCAAACAACATAAGTGTGCTTATACAATACAGGTCCATGCAGCAACACACCCTGGTTTCTGGTAGCAGTATTGGCAGGTAACACTGCCCCGGGGCTACCTCTTGCTGGCATCATCACATGTACCCCAGATTCTCCTGGCCTAAACCCAAACTATCCAGAGCTTCTCACTGCCTTGTCAGCCTGAAAATGTTTTAGCTGGCACAGCTGGGGATCAGTATTAGAGCTGACACTTTTGTATTCAACATTTTCATCAATATAAAATCACTGCAGATAAGTTCTGTAGAGCTGATGATGGGAAAAAAAGCCATGTGGGAAAAAGTAGCAGAGACAGGGCATCACTCAGAGCAAGCTAGTGTTGGAGAACTGATTTCATTCAAGTAAATGCAAATTCGTATGCCTGGTAAAAAAGAAATTAAATAGTTATGTACCGAGGGAAAACAAAATCTGTGAGGTTTATAGTAGACAGGCAGCTCAATGTGAAGACACACTGCACATCTGTGGTGAAAGACTACAAAAAATAAAAGATCACAAAAGGTAATTCTTCAGTAAGAGACTTTAGAATTCAGTCTGTTTTCAAAGGTAACCAATAAATTATCTCATTCAAATATTGGAATACCTTTATGGGAGAAACCACAGTGTTCTAAGTTCTGAATGGGGGTTTAATCTGGTGGGGAATAAATTTTTTTAATTGGGTTTGTTTTTTTTTAAAAAAGATGCCTGAAAGCAGAAAGGAGACAAACATAAATTAGAAACTACAAACAAAATTCTAGCAGTAAGGCAGACTAAACCCTTGAGCAAAATACCACAGGAGGTGTTGGATCTTAATCCTCTTGATGTTGTTGCATAGTGAACTGAAGCCTTTCTGTTTAAGGGCCAAGGTTACTGCATGTCAGGTAACAGTCTGTAATGCTGGGCTTGAGTTTGGTGATCTTCTGATCCCATTTTCATCTTTAAGCTCTGTGAGTATGTGAATATTGTTGCCTTTACCCTTTCACAGCTGCTCCTTTTCTTGTTTCAGTCTCTAGCCAAGTTGAGAAGGAATCCAACACTTTTTGCCTAGCCTTACTAAAAGCAGTCCATGTTTTATTAATAATATCCGTTTCTGCTCCAACGGTTGAATTATCCAGTAATGAGCAAAAGAAGAGGTCTTAGTCCCTTACTCATACTCCTGGGCTATATACCTTTCCATATTTTTTGCAAATGCCAGTAAAACTCTGTAAAGTATGAAGTGAAACCAGCGAAGTAGGAGTTTATTTTCTGTGTATGTATACAGCATTTTGCAAAATATATTCTGCAGTTTTTTCTTATATTGCCTGGGAGGCTTTTCAGCAGCATGTCATTATCCCAAACTGCATTATTTCTTGTAGATCTTTATTTTGTCTCTATAGAAGTCAAATAAAAACTGATTTAATAGAAAAGTTTTTTTAAAAATGCTCAGATTTGAGAGCTATAGGTACAGGGAAGTTGGAATGCATTTATCTTTCTCAGGCTCCAATTAAAGACACCATTTATAAGTCAGATGATAACAGCAGTGTTTGGTGAGGCTGTGGGAGATTCGCAAGAAGAGAGGAGACAAAAGAAGGTTCAGCTCAAAATAAAAATGTATTCCCAAAGAAGAACTGAACCAGCCTTAATCAGGATCTGCTGATAGAAAGAGTTGTTGGACTGGATTAGAGCTTCCAAACTTCTAGCTTCCAGATATTTATGACTAAACTAGACAAAGTGGGGCTTTCAAGCAACAGTTAGCTGATGGCAGGGATGAGCTAGATAGATCCCTTATGTATCTTCTGTTTCTGCTTTCAAACTACATTTGGATACACAACAAGAAGCCCATCAAACTAGTCCTGAGCATGAAGCTTCCATCCTAACCCTGAGCAATCCCACCAAAGGCAAGAGCTAGCTGAGTTGCTGCTGCAGGAGCGGGGAGGAAGGCAGCACAACATTGCTGGAAGAGCATGCCGTGGGATGTGACAGAGAAGCACATAAATAGTACTTTTGGTGAAAACAGGGAAAGAGAATATCAGAGAGGAGGAAAATCCAGTATCTCAGGTGCAGAGCTGTGCGGATCTTGTTGGAGACCCTTGACTGCGTAGGGTCATAGATGCCTCTCCAGTATTCTCCACAGTTGGGGCAGGAAAACAGTCCTCAAAAAGGCCCCAAGTTTCTCCAAAGTGATAAGCAGAGTCTGGAAAAATGACCAAGCTAAACAGAAGTTAGTTCCATGGTGAAGTAAAGAAAGGTGAGGTTTTGTCTAAACAAAATTCAGTGACATGCTATGCCCCAAACCAGCTTGTATTCTTACTATGTAAGTATAGAGCCCTAAAAATAAAATTTAATCCATGTTTAGGCTTTGCATCTGATCTGAAACAGGAGGAAATGGGCCTCAATGTGTAATGGGAGCCACCTATCTGCTATGGAGTTTGTAACAGCCTATCCAGAGACTAAGCTGAAAATACCGTGGTTCTGAAGCAGCACCATCCTAAACAGTTGTGGTAAAACATAAAGGTGTTTGTTTCTTGCCAGGAGCAGCCTCATGGAAAGCCAGCCTTTGAGAACACAGAGAGTGCATTTACACAGCTATTACTTATAGATAACTGCAAAATAAATGAAAATTAAACTCACCCCTAGGTAACAAATTTACCTTTCTCAAAATTAATAGCTTAGGAGTCCATAAATATTTATGAGAAAGGAAGAAGAAAAATAGAAAAAAAAGTCAGCTAAAACACATAATTTGTTCCTTTGGAGTATCGGATAATAAGCAATTACTACAACTGACTGACTGTGAAATTTAGTCTTTTCCATCTTTAGATATTACCTTCCAGTTCCAGAGACTTCTCTCCATGTTTCCCCAGAACAGAACACCCAAGAAATGAGAAATTACAAAGTCTAGAAATGTTTTCAGTCTTCCAGTATTTGGCCAGTACTTCAGGATCTGAAGTATCCTGGAATATGCTACAGGAGAACTTCCTTGATTTTAAATGTTCTGAAGCACATGTGATCTAAAGAAAATACCAATTTATTCATGTACCCGCAGCTAGAAAGAAGTAGATACCTTCTCATATTATCTCCATTCACTGCAATAAAACAAGGGGAAAAGCTCTGAGACCCCTAGCTGGGGGTATGAAAAGGAATGGAAAGGGATGTTTGAGACAAGCAAACATGAGATGATGGTCCCTCAAGACGATCTGGCAGAAGGATTTGTTTCCTAATGCGTGCATTTCCACCCACCATGTATTTTGTACAGGTGTTTGTCCAATGCATGCTAAGGGCTGTGCTTGGAGCCCCTTGTGTTGCATTGCACTTTTTTTGCAGTATAAGTTAAGTATCCTTAGATATTTCAAACCTATTAAACCAAGAGCTCCTCACATGGCTGCAGAGAGCAGTGATTATTCATTCATTAAGCAAATGAAGAGTGAAGCTACACTTCCAGGTGAGAAATTTGAGGAAGCATAGAGGTTTTAGATGCACATAATCCTTTGTTAATTATAAATCCTTCATACTGCTAATGGCAATATGACCCCATATCACTAACAGAGTTTAGGACAAATGTAGGAGAGTCTTACCAAAAATTTCTATGATGTTCTAACTTTCTGTTAAAAAAAAAACAAAACAAAAACCGGGAAGATACAAATAAATGCTAGGGAGGGATTTTGTAACACACAGGAACGGCATTCCTTCATTACATGGATGAAACAAACAGAAAATTATATTGTCTGCCAAAGTCTGATGGAGGTAGTCGAACATGGAATTACAATAGCCATATAACTGCTGATGTACTATTTTACACATATCCACATTTATGTGTGCAAAGAACTGAACATCTGCCATAATTACCTGATGGACAGTCCCTTCCTAATTATAACTGTTAGTGTGAGCCAAGATTTTCAAAAGTAACTAGCAGACCTGGGGATCTCACTTGTGTGCCTGCCTTGAGATATTGCAAAAAGAGCTTGTATTTCAGACAGTTCTTGGTAATTGCCCCTCTAGGTTTGATCTTTTGATAGGAATATATTGTATTATTGCTCTTGAAGTGTCTTCCTTCAGTAGCAAAGAAGGGAAATAAGAAGGTATCGGTTATTCTCACCTGCTTAATAGCCATGGTGAGCCAAATCCTTGCTGAAGTTGATATAAATCTGAATTATTTCCTCAAAGCACAGCACACTGGAGATTTATATTACAGAGGTGCTTTCAAGACAATTCGCAGTGGACTAAAGCTGTTTATAAGTGGGAACACTGAACAGTTTAGAGGAGGTGCACTCTTGAGGGAAACGGATTTATTTGCTGTATTTGTCCATCAAGGTTAGCATCTTGTCTTCTGTGGTAGTAAGAGCTTTACTTTATGTTTGATTTCACAATACTATGATGGGTTTATATATTTTTATCTTTCGATTCATATATTTTTATTGAACATTCCTACTCATCTTGCCTTACCAGCTCAACAACATGGAAGGAAGACGTAACTTATACAGTCCCAACCAAAAAATAAAAGAAACAATTTCTCTTACAAATACAGAGAGATGTGACAGTAAAGACTGAAATATGATGGTCAACCACTGTAAAACCAGAAGTTTCACAGTTTGAAGGGAAGGTCTCTAGGCAAGCCGGAATAGTGTTTGCTACCATAGGGTAGTTCACCTCAGCGCAGGACCAACTGCACATTTCTTCATTTATCTAAGCCCCAAAGGAAATAAACTGCACTGGGAAAACAGATTTGTTATATATCAACAAATCTTGCTGGCATTGCAATGTCTGTAAGGCATCATTTCTCTTTGAGCTGAACAACATGACTGTGGTAGGAAAACTGTGATGCCAGCCTGGCCTCCAGCAGTCCCAAGATTCATAGCTCTGTTGAATATAAAAAATTAAGAGCATTATCATTCAGGACATTGAGAAGGATCATCCTGCTATATTTTAATTAAGAAATGTAGCACTACAATTTAACAAAGGAATAAAGTTCCATACTATGAATTAAATGTCTCTAATGTGGAGGCCCAGGACCATAATTAAAATGTTTGGCAAGCTTCTTATGAACTGAAGCATTGCCTCCAAAACAAGAAAATGCCAACATTTACAGGACAAAACCATAGAAGCTGTAAATAGCAGCTGGTACTGCATGTGATAGTGCAAGGTGAGGGATGTTACAGAAATAAAATGTAACATGGCAGAAATGCATTTGTAAAGAGGAAAGAAAATCAGCTGAGCTGGCTGAAACTGATGGAGACAGAAGTGGTGTGCTGAATAGAAAGGTAGGGAAATATCAGCAAGAAGAGCTTGACTTTCTGATGCAGATTTTGTGAACAAAGCAAGATCCAGCAAACCTATGTAGTCTGAGGCTGCAAAAATAGGTGGGAAAGTTGGGGAGTTCAGAAGCAGTTTGTAAAGGCCTTAGGGATGAGCTGGGGCCACTGCTTGTTGCTGTGGTATATATGGAGAATCAGACCCCAGGGCACCTATAGATATTTGAGATACAGCCCAAGGGCCTCAGCAAACTCAGTGAACAACTTCTGGGGTTTACCTGAAGGAGCACAATGAAGCAAGCCTTTCCTTGAGCTGTCTGTGCTGCAGTCACAAGAACACTGGTATTTTAAGATTTTATCAAGGGTGACCTGAGAGACTTATTTCGTGGAGTCCTCATCTGAAGAGCTCTAGGCTTTCTAAGCCAAACTTTCTATCAGTGCCTCAGGTTATTTCAGGGCATGCCAGGAGATCATCTTTTCTGCCCAGTGCCTTGAGCAACTTTGTAGGACTTGGCAGGACATTTAGTGCCTGTGTTGTAGGCAAAAATAGCTTAAATTGTGAATGCTAAGAGGCAGCAGATAATTAGGTGCATATGTGTGTTGGGGGGTGAATGTCCAAAACTGAGCTTTTTGATGTCTGAAGTAGAAGGCTGCTTCTTGCTTGCTGCAACAGATATGGACTGGCTGTAAATTTTTATAACACCTGGACTAAACAAAAGTGGCAAAACCTGAATCTTCCAATTAATAAACCTGAGACAAAACCACGAGTCAGGAGGCTGATCATGTATTGTGCTTCTGCACACAGACTGTTCAGACAGGGAAAAGTAGGGAGCAGTGGTGGAAAAGAAGGCTTCCCGAAAAGAATCGATCTTGGAAAGAAGAGGACCAGGAAAGCTGTGGATGCCCCATCACTGGAAGTGTTAAAGGTCAGGCTGGATGGGGCTTTGAGCAACCTGATCTAGTGAAAGATGTCCTTGATGATCTAGATAGTCTTTAAAGGTCCCTTCCAACCCAAACCATTCTATGATTCAATGATTCTGTGAAGAAGAAGATGAAGAACCAGGCAGGAGGAAGGATTCTGGAAGTGGGGAAGATCCTGGAGATGGGGGAAATGCATGGACACAAACACTGGGGGATGCCCAGGGACCTCAGCCAGTAATGCCCAGGACTGGTATCTGCAGCGAAGTCAGAACCCAGTGAACATAGCAGTGTGTGGGCAGGGACCCAGAGAGTGAATGTGTGAGATAACTGAGTAGGGTAAAAGCTGTCAGCTCATTGGTAAATAAAACCCTGTATCCAGATCCACTATGGGTCATCGCTTACAACCATTACGCTGTGGGCAGCAGACACATGGTTCCATGGTTGGTTGGGTCTATCGAGCCAACAGGGACCTCACCAGTGATTTACTGTGCCTGTAACCACTACGCCTGTGCTCAGACAGCACACAGGTCCACTGGTTGGCTGGGGGCTGTAGTGCCACTGTTGCATATGATCTTTGGCACCACTGTAACAGAAAGGGTACATGTGGCTCAGGAAGCCTTCCAAGGAATTTTCCTGCTTCCCACCTAAAGTAACAACCACAACAACAATTGAATATACCTTGTTTCATTTCTTAGATAAACTCCACTGAATGCAGGCACATGTTCTTATTAGAATCGAGGCCTTAAACTCCCTCTGATTCTCATCTTCTAAAATCAGGTGTGCCAGCTGGGCTCAACAACACAAGCAGAAATTGGAGATTCTCAAATAAATTTAATTCAGATATGCATTTATGATACAGACGTGTTTTGAATGAACTAAGCAGAGTATAAATAATAGCCCACAGCATGATGACAAGCAGCATGACTTAGTCGAAAATTGAGAGCCAGGGACAGAGCAAGCCTTGCACTCTGAGCCAGGAAAGATCACTGGATGCAAGGCGTAGCGAGAACTTGCAAGAAAATTGCTTAGGCAGGAAGGGAATGGGTAATTTTAATAAATACATATGAAATACCTTTAGGTATATATAAAAAGTAAGAACCTCTCATCTAAGCTGACATGAGTTCAGTAATTATCATAGCAGTATAGAACTTTACATATTAGAGAATTCAAGCTAAGAATTAGCAAAGTAAGGAATCCCTAAGTGACAGGTAGGGTGAAGCATTAGGATGGGAAGGCACAAAAGTATCTGTGGACTCATCAGATTCAGGAGGGAGATCACTCTGATGCAATAACCCTGCAGAGGCAACATATGCACCATGGGTTTTAACAGAAACTTGAGACAACAAAGAGCTGTCAACTGAGAGGGGAAAGCAAGGAGATGAATATGATCCAATTCTCCATGCAAAAATTTTGAAAAGTCTGATCAAGGTAATGGAGATTCAAGTAAAGTAGTACCCGTGTTGTATACTATAATCCATAAGCAGGAAAAACCACATATTGCATACTCTTTCAAGGGTGGCTTCTAAGACTGATGAGGCCTCAAACAGGCCAAGTTCTCACTTGACAGACTTATTCCCTGTGTACAGCTGAGTCATATTTAGTCACTTCAGTGATAATAAGTTTTGAGCCCTAGACTGACACCCTCCAGAGCCTGCCCAGCTGTGGGAATAAATGGATCCTCTCCCTTGTGTGCCAGAGGAATTGCTCCAATACTTTCCATCAACACGAACCCATTAACAGCAATAGCGCCATGGGCTTTGAAGACAATAGTGTAGCACAAATGATGCTGAGAGACTAGCTACTCCTCACAATGTTTTTATTAACCATGATGAAGTATGAAAAACAGATAACTGGATTTGGTTTCCCAGGACTCTCTGGTTTCTTAGGGCTGGCAGTTGAAAACAACAAAAAACCTGTTCTATTCTGCCAAGCAATTGTATTAGATATGAAAATGGTAAAAAAAAAGATTAATAAACTCTGAACTTTCCAATGGCATTTTTATATCAACATTTAGAGGAATGGATACTTTAAAGATAAGATTTATCTGAATTTTGGGGTTTGCAATACCATTTTGGAGAGCTGCTGAGAACTAAAATACGGAACAATCAATTCTCCCTAAGTATCTGTGTGCAGATACAGATGGGGGTGCTCCAAAAATAAGACTTTGTTTCTGAGTGCTTACGCTAAAACAGAACTGAAAGGACTTCACTACCTACGGTAGTTTGAATTCCCTCCTTCAAAGTCTAATAAATCCATCAGGCCAGGAGTCAAAGATTGTCCAGCACAAATTACCCACAGAACTGAATAGTTCAGGTTGAAAAAGACTTTTAAGATCATCAAGTCCAACTGTCAGCCTAACACTGCCAAGTCGACCACTAAACCGTGTCCCTAAGCACCACGTCTACACATCTTTTAAATACCTCCAGGTATGGTGACTCAACACTTCCCTGGGCAGCCCGTTCCAATGTTTGACACACTCTCGGTGAAGAAATTTTTCCTACTACCCAATCTAAACCTCTCCTGGCACAATTTGAGGCCATTTACTCTCATCCTGTTGCCAGTGACCTGGGAGAAGAGACCAGCCCCTCCTTACTACAACCTCCTTTCAGGTAGAGAGCAATAAGGTCTCCCCTCAGCCTCCTCTTCTCCAGGCTAAACAACCCCAGTTCCCTCAACCTC
>VZTV01117011.1:1835-28711 GCA_013400875.1 Anhinga rufa
CCCCCCACCCCCCCACATACATTGCAGTGACCCCCCGCCGGTTCAGCCCATGGACAGCCCAGGCCCCTCCTGCCCACCCAGCAGCGGGGGGACACGGTGCAACGTGTGGGGTTTGCACCCCCGCAGCCACCCCGGAGCAGAGGGGTGCCCTGGGGTGCAGCTCCTCCCGGGGGCCCGTCCGCACCACAGCCCCCGTGCTCGAGCAGCGCATGGTGCCATGGCCCCACGGGGGGGCACGGACCCGGGGTGCCAAACCCCTGCAGCAGAGGCAGTGCCCCCATCAACCCTGACCCCGACCCCGTCCCCGACGCTGGGCACGGTCCCAGTCCTGGCACCGGTGGGCACGTGGAGGGGGCTCGTCACCCGCTTGGACACTCAAATTCGGTGAGGGGCAATGCGGCCTTGTGCCCTGGGGACCCACCGGGGACGAAGCAGGGACAGGGGTGCACGTCCTGCCTCAGCCACGTCCCCCACTGTGCCAGCGGGGAGCTCCTGTTTGTCCAGTGCCTTTTTATCCACTGGAAACCGGCAGCACTGGCAGGTAAATATGCCCGACCAGGCGATAAGGACCCGGTCGGTGCGAGGGCGTGGGTTTGGCCTCCCGGCTCCGTCCCTGGGGGTGCCTGAGGGACCGACCCGCAGGCACTCCTCAGGTCTGGTTTTACTCTCCCAGCTCTAATTCTGCACATCAGCCAGACAAGGGCCAGAGCAGGGGCGGCAGTGCCTGTGGAGCATCGCTGGAGCAGAAGAGAGGTGGGTACGCCGGCCCCGGAGCAGGGGGACAGTGCGAGCGTGCCAAGCGGCACCTCCAAAATGCACCCCAGCCCGGCACGTCCCGCCACGCTCGGACGCCGCAGTGGCGCACAGTGTCTCCTGCTCACCCCAATATCCCCCGCCGGCATGGGATGGGGCCCTGCTATTAGGAACAGCCACGCAGACCTTCCCGGGTTTGTTAGCACCAGGAAAAACCTGTCGGAGAAGAGGCAGTGGCATGGTCCCCTCGCGCCCGGCGCTGCCCCGCTGTTTGATGTGGGGCCTGGCCTTGGCAGCCTCGCCGCGCCGGCTCCGCGCTGTCATCCTGGAGTAAATAAAGACGAGCACAATTGCCTGCTTGTTTATTAATTTTCACTTCATCAAAGGCTGCTTTAATCATCTCTCTCCCTCCTGCCATTGCCACTCGCAGTACGCATAGTGCCGGTGCGCCGCGGATTAGGATGGGACAGCGGAGCAGTGGGGCTCACCCCTGTCCCGCACCGGTGGCACTGCTGCACCCTCACCCGGCCCCGCACCGGCTGCCCGGGCAGCCCAAGCCCACGCGATGCTCCCAGGAGGGATGTGCAGGCTGAGGGGTGGCCGCCAGCCCACCCACCATCACCGGTTTGGGTGGGTTTTCTTGCCTTTCCCTTGACACTAATATTGTAAAAGCAGCACGGCCCTTCCCCAGGGAGGGAGACTTTTCCCCCTCTGGGATTTACAGACCCTGACGCCCTCGCCGTGGGTCCAGGGTTCACCTGGCACATGACTGCAGAACGCCTGCTCTTCAGAGAAGGGCAGACGGTTTTCCTGACCAGCTCTTATTCTGCCCTGATCTCTCCTTCCTCCCTCCCTCCCTCCATCCCTGATGTTGTTGGATCATTCCCCACCACATCCCTTCCTGAGGACCTGGTGTGCCCTGCATCCCACAGGTCCCAAAGATGCCCAGCACGTTTTTTTTCCATCAAAAAGCCCCTCTGCAGCTCCCTGAGCACCTCTATGTGCTGTCCCCAGCTCTTCGCCACCTCCCTGGGGCTCCCCGCGAGCTGGCAGAGACAAAGCACCTGCAGCCAACACAAGGTCCACGTGCGCAGCATCCTCCCATGCTCCCCGAGCGCGGCCGGGATGAGCAGGGCAACACACCTCCAAAAGGGCTTTGGGTGGGGAGCTGGGAGAGAGAGGAATGGGGGTGACCGGTGTGTGTCCCCCCCTGGATGTGCACAGAGATGGGGTGGGACCCCAGAGGCTGGCGGGGGGACTCTCCAGGAGTGATGGGGCTGATCTTTCCCCAGCACCACGGGGCACTGTCCCCGCAAAAAGGGCACAGCAATGGCACAGATCATGGAGCCGGGACTGGCGTCTCCCATGCCACGGGCCGTGCCTGCCCCCAGACGTGGCCAAGCTGCGCCGTGGCTCGGAGCCATGACCTGCATGGCCCCGCCGGAGCTGGCAGCACCTTGCGGGAAGCGGCTGGTGCCGGGGCTGGCTCCAGCCTCTCCAAAAATCCAGCTGAACGGGACGAGTCTCTCCGCAAACCTGTCGGGCCACATTCAGCCGCACCGGAGCCGGCGTCCGGGCACCGCCGGCCGCCCGTGTGCCGCGTTTGACGTGTGCAGCCGGCGGGGCTGCCGAAAACTCACTGCCGATGACTCCCTGCACGCCCCAGGCCTCGGCACGGCCGTGGCACGGAGGTGGGTGTCTCACCCCGCTGTCCCCTCATCGCCCCCGCCCTGGGGACGCCCGGTTGGGGAAGCCGTGCGTAACAGGTCTCTTCAGCCCAGAGCCAGTCCAGAGCAGTTTTGTCAAACAAGGGCAATTAAAGTAATGGGAAAATGGAAAGTATTCGTCAGGGAGCTGCAGTGGCAGAGGGGGAAGGCGCTGCGGTGAGTCAGCGATCCAAACCGAAGCCCCAGCGCCAGGTAAACAAGCTGCAAACCAGGAGGTGTTAGTCACCGGCTCTGGCTGCGCCGGCCCCAGCCTGGGACGGGCAGCAGCCAAACCCTCCTGCTCCTGGGAAGGGTTCGGTGGCACCAAACCTCACCGGTGAGAGGTGAGCATCACCTGCTCCCCGTCGCGGCGTGGAGGTCCCGCCAGGACCACCCACCACCTCCGCCCGTGAGGACGTCGTCGCCGGCGCGGGGACGTGGTACACGTGGCCGTGCCTCGTTTTGCAGGCGAAGCTGCGATGCGGCACTTTTTCCTGCGGGGCCGGGCGCTGCCAGGACGGCAGGGCGCTCCTCCNAGCCGGGCTGGCTGTGTGGGGGTCCAGAGACCCCAGCCCTGCCTGGGGAATATCTGGCAGGGGAGTCACTGGCCAGGGGAGGCTTGGGTGCTTCTCAAGCCACCCTGCATCTAATAGGGGTGAAACCCACAGGTTAGAAATCTATATGGGGGTGAAAAACACCCTCACGGATGGAGGGAAAGTCCTCTGTGCCCTGCCCTACCTGTGCCCAATTTTCCCATTGGGAAAAATAAAAGGACCCAAATTATCCACTGGAGGAAATCCACAGTGCTCGACCGCAGCCGATGCAGCCCGGAGAGGAGGATGCAGCTTCCACGGGGCTGGAAAAGACTGCGAGGATGGTCCGGCGCAGCTCTGCTTTGCTGGATGCGTACACACACACACACACACGCACGCACGCTTGAGCTTGTCCCAGAAGCCGCATTAAATCACGTCACACCAAGCAGAGATTTCCTCTTGTCCAGAGACTCCAAATGCCTGCGAGTTCATACCCTTCTCCTAAAATTGGGCCAATGGTTAATTACGCTCCCGGCTGGGTTATCGGTGACCGGGTCCCCATGGCTGCTTCCTGCCATTGGACCTCGCTGTGCTCTAGCAGGGAAAATCCGGCTCTTTTGTTCCCACACGTCCCCCGTTCTTTTGGCCGGGCCCTGCCTGTTCGCCTGAGCAGAGCGGATCCCCCTGCGAGGGGAACGACTGCCTGTCCTGCCGACTCCCCTCTCACCGTGAGCCTCAGCATCCCCGCTAAAAATATCGTCCCGTGCAAAATCGGGCCCCTCCAGCTTCCTCCATCGCTAGCTCCCTTGGCCACCGCCCCTGAGCTGCCAGCCGCAGCCGTCGGATGTCTGCTCTGCTGACTCCATATAATGCAAGTTTTACAAATGAAAATGTCACATGGCCATAAATTAAGTACTTTGGAGAAACCCATTATAATGCAGCAACACAATTAGCTTTATCAGCCAGCCCAGAGTCATGCCAAAAACCAAAGCCGACTCACTTGACAGGAGCAGGCATCCATGAAACCAAGCTAACGACCTTAATTATATTTTTAGCTTCTAATTTTTGGCTGACAGTATCCCCATTTACCCAGCCAATAATTTGCCCAGGGACTGCGATCAGCCTACCTGGTCTGTAATTCCCAGGGTCAGCCCTTTTATCCCTTTTAAATATTAGACTCCCACTGGCCACCCTCCAGCCCTCTGGAATTTCCCCCGGGTTTTTAGTGTTAAAAATTAACAGCAGAGCTCCTCGGCAGCCTGCAAGCCCCTTCCTGCGAGCGTCCTGCCAGAAACACCTCTCGTCCCAAGAAAGCCCAGCGATCTCAGAGGTGGGGATGGGGAGTTGTTCCCGCCAGGTTAAAAATGCCGCGTTATCCAAATAGCTGCTCTGGCCAAAGATTGCTCTTTGACTCATCTCCCACGCTTTACACCCCAGCACGCAGCCCTGGTGCTGAAGCCTCCTTTCCCTGCCCCTTCGCTATGCATTTATAGGGTTTTATCCTCGCTTCCGTGCCAGCCCTCAGCCAAGTCAGGTCTTTTCCCGTCCGTCTGTCCTTGCTCTCAAGCTGGCTACTGGATTTTGGGAGCTGGCCTTGGACACAGCCTGGTTTTCAGTAACGCTTCCCTCGGCTGATCTGCGCTGGGTTTTGGCAAGGCGGTTTTCGCAGCGTTGCCCCCGATGAGCCTGGCTCGCCCCGGGGCTCGCCTGCAGCCCCCTGGCACAGCCGCTGCGAGGGCGCAGACCCCGCCGGCACGGGGGCTGCCACAGCACCCGGACACCGGCGGGTGCTGAGCATCCTAGGGACGATGCGATGCCCCGTGGGGCAGCAGGATGAGACCACGGTGCAAAGGTGGGGAATGGAGCAGTGTGGGGTGTGTGGGGGCATCTGAACCCCACCTTGCATGAGGGGCTGGTGCAAACGGAGGTACTGGGGAGCGGGCAGGAGCCAGCCCGGCTGCTGTGGGGTGGCATCCTCCTTGGCACAGAGACCCTGGCCTCGCTGGGTGAATGCAGGGCTGGAGTGGCCCTGTTGGAGGGTGTCCCAGGTGCAAAGGCAGCCAGAGCACCCAGCACCCAGCAGGGAGCAGGCTGGGCTAGCCAAGGGTGCCATCTCCTGGGGAGAGACCCAAACAGCCGGGAGCATGGCTGGGCCCAACGCTGCATCCAGGTGCAGGACGGACACCCCTGGGCTCCAGGATTGGGGAGCTGGAGCTGCACCCCGCTCTCCGGCCCCCCCAGGCTGAGCCGCCGCTGCCCTCGGCTCCCGGCTGGGCTGTGGCGTTGCAGCCAGGGTGGGCATCCAGGGCTGCTCGAGACGTGGCCGCAAGCGTGGCGTGGCGGTTCTTCATGAACGGGACGGCCGCGGGATGGCCGTGGCTCTGCAGCTGCGTGCGGGTGCAGGTCCTGCACAGACACCCAGCACGCTGCCACGGACCCGGCCGTGCACCTGCCCGCACCGAAAAACCAGGCAGCGGCGGCGGCAGCCGGCAGCCCCGCGGCTTTGGTCACGTAGCAGCTCTGCGCTTTGCCACGAGGAATTGGCGGCGGTGGCAGGACACGAAGGACAGCCAGGCAGTGCGCAGGCGATGCGCGCATCCGGACCCCAGCGTGTTCGAGAGCAGGCATCCACAGAGAATTGGGGTGAAAGAAATGAGTCCTCAGCAGCCGCGCTTGGAGCCATCTGCATTCAGCTCGGCCTCGCAGTTACCAGTTTCGACCCAAAATGACTCCTCTTCCCCTTCCCCCCGCCCCGGGCCCCTTTTTTCAGGTCCCAAAGGGAGCACATGTGCAAGCAAATGCCTTGGCCAAAGCCCAGCCCTGCCCGAGCACAGGGACTGCAAAAGGCAGATGGGCTGAGGAGAGGCTGGGATGAAAATATCTCAGCAAACCTGCTCAAAGGGAAGGCGAGGAAAACTCCCCCCTCCCCTAGATTTTCAGAGCCGAACATTATCCACCCTGTCCGCCTGTTATCTGCAGCTCTCCTTGCAGCAATGCCACTGGGGCAAGAGCCCAGAGGGAGAAAACATGTAATTGTCAGGACAAAACTGGGCTCTACCACCCCAAACAGACCACGGCATCTCTGGAGCCATAGGCAGATGGGTGCTGAAGGCTGCTAAGCAATGCAGGGGGATGCTGTGGGATGCAAAGCCATGCAGGGGGATGCACCGTGCTGGGAGGCTGCACGGGGAACTGCCGATCGATGCTCTCCCACCAGTGGCATGCGGCAAAGGAAGGGTTTAACGCAGGAACCCAGAACAGGGTGTTGGCGGCTGCTGCTCAATTCCCGCCTGCGTCCCAGAGCACAGGGACGACCCCAGGCAGGGCAGGCTGTCAGACACTGCCTTGGCTGTGAGATGGCAGCTCATGGGGGACCATGTTCGGAGGTGCTTAAGAGCCACGTGCTGTCTTTGGAGGCTGTGGGAGGGGGTGATGCCGCTCAGGGCACAGAGGGTCAGGCTGCTGGGGCGCACGGCCAAGGAGATGGGGCTCCGGTCACAGCATACACCACGAATTTTAAAGCTGAAATCACACTGCCTGATCTCTGCTCAGCGAGGAGGGACAAACCGCCCCCAAGTGCTTCTCACTTCCCTCTTGAGGGCACGTCAGGGTGGAAACTGCAAGTCTCCTGCTGCTATTTACAGAGGCAGGTTTCCCCTGCAAAACCCCGAGAGCTGGAGGGCAGGGCTGGGACTGTCGCTCCAGGGCCATGCTCTGCCACGCTCCAGCAGCGCAGGCAACGCCGAAATTATTTCCTTTGCCATCGGCTTTAGCTCTACAGGCGAACGGGCCACAGGCTCTGCCATCTGCCCTGGGCACAGCGCTAGTGGGACGAGTCTGCGTGTGGACGGCCACCAGCTACGTGCAGACAAAGGTGCATTTTCCCCCCAAGCCCTTGCACCACGCAACACCCCCTCCCAGCCACGCGTCTGCCTTCCTGCTCCCTCCCGGGACCCTCCGCAGGTCTTCCCAGTGGGAGACTGAAGCCCAGCAATGATCCCATCCTTTGCATCAGATGCACGTGCAGAGCTACGACACGTGGCACAGCACTGGTGCTGCAGTGTCCCCGTGGCCGCGGCATGCCTCCGATCCCAGTCCTCGCTCCAAGCCCCGTGATCCATCGGACGGTGCCGATGCCGGTTCCCTCCCTCCCGCAGGAGCTGCGACATGACGGGCCATGTGCAGCCGCTGCGAGGTGCTGGGTTCCTCTGTTCTGGGCTTCGTTCCCTGCGAGCAGGTTCAGCCTCCAATGTCTGTGCAATGGACACGGAGCGTTGCACCCTGCGAGCGGCCTTTTGGGCTCTCTCAGTTGCGGATCACCATGGTAAGCACAAAGTAGGAGTTTTCGTACTGAACGGAAAAAACCTTGATGCTGCCCCACTGATGTTTATAGAAAGTAGCAGGTATTGCTTCTTCCTTCCCCCCTCAGCTGCTTCTGCAGAAAGGTCCCGCCGGGCTGAGCTGAGTCACTGTCCTGCCGCGTTCCCAGCACCCCTCGCCCCTTCCCAGCAGCACGGCCACGGCCATGGCCACGGCCACGGCACAGCCCTGCCCAGCACCTCCGCGGGCAAGGGGGAGAAACCTCCAGAAATGAACGCACTGCCAGTGGAAAAGGGGGAAACCACTAACTGCACAGTCTGGCTTTGCTTTCACTAGTCATTCCCGGCGGAGCGTTGTGCCTCCGGCCAGATCCTCCCGGGGTATTTTGCTGGTCGGAGGCACCAGGGCAGCCGTGGCAGCGATCGCAGCCTGCTCCCTCCTGCGCCGGCTGAGCGAGGGCAGATGCTCTCAGCAGCACAGCGCGGTCTGAATCCCACCTCCGAGGCAGCCCTGGGGGTGCTGCCTGGCTGCTCCTTCGCCGGTTTGCTGATCAAGCCCATTCCACTTGCAGGGTGAGGTTAGATCTAAAAATAAATATACAGCTATATTCTTGGACGCTGCCAGCAGCGCAGCCCTCTGTGAAAACCAAGCTGGGTTATTAATGCTTCGTGCACCTCCACTGCCAGCAGTGAGGGCAGCGCCGGGCCCCGAGCCCAGCCGGGAGCTCCGTTGCCCACGCAGGGCAGCACAGGACAGCGCAGCCCTCCTGCAACCCTCCTGCCTCCGAGACACGGCTGTGCTAGAGAAAAGCAGTGTTTAAAGCATCTTATTGGGGCCCACGAGATGCTCTACGTGCTGTGAGCAGGGGACAGGCCCGTGGCATGGGCTGACCATCCTGCAGACAGGGAAAGGATGGGTGCGCGGAGCTTGGTCCCAGCTGGAGGCAGAGTAAGCCGCAGCTGCGAGGGTGGCCAGCCCTTGGTGCCGTGCGGTGTCGGCAGGACGCTACCCACGGGGCTTTGGGGCCGTGACACAGAGCCCCAGCGAGGCGGACTTGCTCCTCTCCACCTGCAGCCCCACGCGGTGACCTCCCCTGTGGCTGCGCGGCCTCTCGCTCCGACATAGCTGCTCCTTCTCAGGAAATCCTGGGAGAGCAATGACCCACAGGGTCAACCGCCAGCTCTCCTGACCCAGGGTAACACTCTCCTCTAGAGAGCAAAACATCCCTCTCTGCAGAAGGAAACACCCCATTGCAGCCAGGCGATGCAAGGGCAGGTGCCGCAGAGCCCCCATCCCTGCAAGCCCCTCTGCAACGTGGCCGCCTGTCCCAGGACCCCCCTCCCCATGCCCGGTGACACACCGCCCCGCAGGGTGCCTCCCTCCCCGGCCCCCCGAGCCCCAGCAGCCCAGGGACGTCTGGTGAGCCAATGCAACGCGCTGCGCGTGTGGCCGATTTGCATCAAAGGGATAAGGGGAAACCCCAGGAAACGCATGGCCCAGGCATTAATCAAATCTATCTCTAATAATAAACCTCCCGAGCAATGCGCGGGCTTGGGGCTGGAGCTCGCAGTGCAATGGCAGGAGCCGAAGGGGACTAGACGCTACGGGAGAGTCAAATGTGAGTTACCCCATGGAGGGGCTGCGCGGGGAGATGGGGGTGAGGGGCTTGTCCGTGCCAGGGCTCGGGGCCACGGCGACGTTTCCAGGGTGCTGGCAGGGAGCGGAGGGTCTGCCCGGGCTCTTGCTGGAGGAGCAGAGCCACCACAAAGGGCTTCCGTCACGCTGAAGGCAGTCAGGGTCATGGGGCTGGAGATGAAGTGAGCATTTAATGCTTTGGACGAGGGGTCCATAGCGGAGCTGGGGGTGCTGGTCCCTGGTGTGTGCAGAGGCAGAGGGGGAGACGCACCCAGCTCTGCTGGAAAACGCGTGGCTGCACCGTGCCGGGAGCACCACGAGCGCCCTGAGGCTCCCTGTGGAGGGGAGCTCAGCCGTCGGGCAGGATTTTTCCTAGATGGGGCCAAACACCCGGCTTGGGCCTGGCCTGGCAGCAGATCAGCAGCGGGGAAGGAGCTGCCCAGCCTGCAGCCCCCCAGCTTAGACACAGCCCCAGATCTCCATCTCCCATGCTGTTATCCCATGGGAAACCCCACCGTAGCTCAAGGATGGCCAGGCTCACCGCCGTCCCCAGGGCTCACTGCCATCCGCAGGGCTCACCACCATCTGGGGGGGGTCTTCTCTTTCTTCTTTTTGGGTACAAAATATCTTCAAAGAGCATCTGAGGAGAACGCCGGCCTGAGCCTCGCTCTGCCCTGGGGAATGTCTTCAGTCAGCTCGATAGAAAGCAATTATTTAATTTTATAGCAACGTTAATTGAACGACTGGGGTTACAAGGCCAGCATCCCTGGGCAGAGTGGGTTTGTCCCTGAGATCGGGAGGGTGTTACATGTGCTGCCCCACGTACGAGCCAGTTCACAGCGGAGGAAGCCCATCCTCAGCCCCTCTGCAGGGAAGGGGCTGTGCAGGCAACGGCAGGACAGACGGACATGCAAAGTGCCCGGCTGCTGCACGCTCCTGAGTACGAGAGAGAGAGAATGAGAGATCCCCACCAGAGTACAGGGAGTTTTCTATATAAAAATCAAGGTTCGGCTTTACAACGGCTGCGGTGCAGAGGCTCCGGCCGAGGTGCTTTGGGCAGCACCGTGCTGTGGCATCGGGGGGTTTTAAACCTTTTGGGTCCTGTCAGCACCGGCAGGAAACAGCTGCAGCTCCCCGGCGCAGCCCCGCAGAGGGATGCGGTCACCCACGAGCCCCCTCGGTCAGCAACCAGCACTTGTCCACTGCGGCCGCCCTCGCGCTGGGTTAGCGCTTCCTGCGGTTGCTCGGTCGTGCTTGCTGCAGACGCTGTGCGTGGCACGGCACGGCGGCAGGTACTGCTGAGCAGTGGGGGGTCAGCAGGGTCACAGCCAGGGACTGAGGCCATCACTTGGGTTGCCTTCAACGCCAAACCCTGAGGCGGCACGGGTGAGGCTGCAGACAGAGACGTGCAGCACCCAAAGATGGGGACACGCACAAATATTTCAGCTGCTCGTAAGTAAATGCTCATGAGCAAGCTAATTCTCAAAATTGTAAGTTGTTGACTAACTTTTCGTGCTGCTGAGGGCTTTTGCCGATGCCTCGCCCCTGTGGCTCTGGCATCACATCCAGCCCATGCAGGCACAGGTGCACCGCAGCAGGGGAGGATGGGATGAAGGGCTCCCGCGGGACAAGAGCAGGTCCACCTCCAGGCGTCCCAGCTGGCGCTGGTTAAACCAGTGCTTAAAGCTCTCCCAGAGAGACGTCCCCCACCTTCTGCTGCTCAGGGGAGTTTTACACATCAGAATTGGGTTTCGTTATGATGCCAGAACACCAAAGAGAGATGTCAGAAATTACGCACAAGATGGCATGAACCGCTCTGACCCCACAGAGGAATTCAGAAGTTTCCAGAGTTAAAAATTGCCAGTGGTTATTCTGGTCGTATTTCTGTTATTTTCAGAGAAGCATGTAAAGACAGGAGAGGTTCCCACTACTTACTCCAGCAGGCAGTTTTGTGCACCCTCAGACCCTCAGGGCGCAGTACTGGGCCACCTATTAGCCAGGGTGGTCTCCCTGCATGTCCTCAGGGACCAGCACAGGACATGCTCGTGTAGGGTTATAATTTGAAGAGCTTGCTAAGCCTGAAGGAGATTTTGCCGTGTGCTTTTGCCCAAGCCTAGGACCAGAGAGAGCTGGGGCACAGCTGGGCATCCCCCTGCGAGGGGTCCCGGCCCTACCAAAGGCACAAGGTGGCTGCAGGGCCACCCCGTACCTACTTGCCTCCCGTTCTGCAGCCATGGATGGGACGCACGTCAGGGGGGATGCCATGAACAACTGCACCGATGAGCAGTACTGGGACATCCTCGTCTGCCAGTGCATCCCCTGCAGCCTCGTATGCAGCCGGCCCACAGTGAGGAAGTGTGCTGCTGTGTGCGGTGAGTGCCAGGCGGCTGGTCACGGGCACCGAGGGGCCGTAGCCGGTGGGATGGAGCAGGCAGCGATGGGGCAAAGCTGGGAGGGGAAATCAGGCCCTGGGGTGAACCACAGGGCAGGCACGGAGCCAGCTCAGCTTAACAGAGCTTCAAGCCAAAAATGCGGGGAAGCTTCCCAGTGATGGGCTAGGTCTCGCGACAGCTCAGCACAGAGCAGGATCAAGGTGTCCATGTCTCTGTAGCTCTCCTTTCCGCGGCCACAGGGAGCCTCACATCCCCCATCGGCGACACCCCACCCTCCAAAGGCAGGGCCTCAAGATACATCAGGTTCAGTTGACGTGGAAAATTATAAACTCAAGCTGTATGTTTGCAAGGCTATATTGCGAGCCCTGAGCCGGGGCAGGCACGGAGGTGCAGTGATAACAGGTGAGGAGGAGGAAGAGAGGCAGATGCACTTTGCACCCAAACCCTGCACACAACCCTGTGCATGGCCTCTTCCCTCCCCAGCGAGCCACGGTCTAGGACTGCTGCACCCTGTCCTAGGACACAGGAGACCCAGCCCTGTGGCAGAGCTGCACGCAGCAACAAGTCATGTCTTCCTGTTGAGGATGGGAGGTGCCATCCCCGGGGTCCCGAGCCATTGCTCAGGCAGGTTTTGGTGTGTCCCTAAAAGCTGTGCAAGCCCCAGGGCAGCAGCAGCTCTAGGATCACCAACCAGGAGCTCCCTGCTGCAAGTGGGTACGGCTGCACACATCTGGCTGCATACCGTCCCTCCCCGTGCAGCTGTCAGCAGATGCCTTTCCCCATTATTCATCATATGGTCAAACACCACCGCAAATCACGTGGATCTGTCACCCTGCCAGCCCCGGAGAGGTTGTCAACACTCAGGGCAGCGTGCGGGTCTCACCCTGCGCCCGTCAGAGCCGTGAGCTCGTTCAGAGCGGCTGCGGGCTCCTCCTCGCACGAAGCCAGGCACAGGGGCGGTGGGAGGGCAGTGGTTTGGGAGCCTCGTGCTCAAACAGCAGCTCAGGACGCCACCTTCGTCTCCCTCCCCTCCCACAGAGTCCATGGACTGCAACAGGAACGATGGCTTCTACTACGACGAGCTCCTGAAAAAATGCATCAACTGCACCACGGTCTGCGGGCAGCACCCCAAGCAATGCGCCCCGTCCTGCGAAGGTAAGGCCGCGCGTGAGGGCAGGCGGAGCGGGGGCGTGGGGCAGGACGCCCCAGGGCTGGGCTGGAAGAAGAGCCAGGTTATGGGACCGAAGCTAGGGAAGGGACGGCAAAGCCCCCCCTCCTTCATCCTGGGGGGTTGCGTGCTTGTGCGCTGCCATTTCACTGGGACCGGGGAAAAGAAAGGCAGGGCACCTGCCTCTCCCCTCTTTTCTCCATCATACAGAGCGTTGTGCCTTTTGCATGTTGGTGTTTTCCAGACGCGTCCCTTGGCTCTACCAGCCAGGGGCAGGATCGGCAGTCGCATGTCCCACCTTGCTGAGCTGCCTCCAGCCCTCGGGGAGGGGATGGGTTATTTTCCCTGAGATCTGCAATTCCCACATTGGGGTTGAGAAGCGATCACTGGAGAAGGTGGGAACGGAGGGTGGGAGGGGATCTCCTCTACCTCCCCGTGGAACAGAAACGCGAGCAAGCAGAGGAGGCGCATAGCTGCTTTCAAATTCTTTCCAAGCAGAGTGTACAAATGCCATTAGCAACACCCTTTCCCTATCAAAAACTCCATAGCGTGAAGCACGTAGCCGAGAGGTTTCTAAGCACACTCATCTCCGCCTGGTCCACAGCAGGTGCCCTGGGGGCCACCCCCGCCCCGCCGGCCGCCCTGGTCACGGCCTCGCCGCCCACAGCCGTGCTGGAGCAGAAGGCGTGCGCGGAGCAGGAGCCGTGGCTGGTGGTGTACCTGCTGCTGGGGCTCTGCCTCTGCGCCCTCATCTGCTCCCTGCTCCTGGGCTGGACCCACCTCCGGAGGAAGGGAGAGGTGGTCTCCTGCCAAGCCAGCGCTGGGACCTGCCACCGCAGGGAGGACTCCTCCAAAGGTGAGCGCTGGCTGTACTGGGGGGACTGGGAGAGGATGGGGAGTGGGTGGTGGGCAGGCTCCCGGGTACCGCTGGGAGGGCTGGAAAACAGAGCCAGTTCATAAGAGGGGCAGGGAGAGAAAGCAAACGACATGCAGTGAGGTTGAGTCTGAGCCCGGAAGAGGAGCAGGACTGAATCTCCGTGCCTGGATTCTCCATCGTAACCCCCTTCTCAGTCACTCTCTTGCGAAGTCACAGGCACGGCTTTCCGCTGCCACGCAGGGGCCCGGCTGAGGGCTGGAGCTGCACCATCAACCAGCAGCTCTCCAGTCTCTATCCAGAGGCTGAGCCGTGGGGAGGAGGAGTTGCAAAAAGCCAACCCTCTTCCAAAACGAACGACCTGCCCAAGGAAGACCCAGGGCTTTCGTGGCAATTGAAGCTCTGGGTTCCTTCACACGGGGCTGGGCTGGGGCAAACTGCTACCTGGCAAGAACCATGGTAACACGGGCTACTTGCTCCTTCAAACAGGTTAATGATGCAGCCGATCTGCTGAATTATCTTGCAGCATCAGACCCTGAAGTTTTAGCCCTGGAACCAATGGGGCTTCACAAGTCTTTGCTTTAGGGAGAAAAGATAGGGAAAGGATAACATGCAGTAAATCAATATAGAAAAGATGTTTTTATTTTCCCTCCTCCTCTCCTCCCCTGCCTTTAAAAAGAAAAAAGTCTGCCTACCTATTTATGTACACGCATACACGTTTACATACGTACGCTTCAAAGCCGGTTATGCTGGATGTCAAAAATCACAGAGAAAAAGTCCATGAGCCAGCGCGTGGCTCAGAGTCCCCCTCCAGCAGAACTGCAATTCAAGCCATTCCTATCTGCTTTGGTCGAAGGACACGGTGGCTTTGAACGTTCACTTTTAAGGAAGGCTGCCAGGTTCAAAGAGATTTACTGTGTGCTTTTTAATACTACTCAGTCTAACCTTGCTAATTAGATCTGGGATGATGGAGCAGAGCCCTTCGACAGCTCGTATCCAGCCCGCAGATGGTTGTGGGTCCCTTGAACTAGCTGTGGGCAGCCAGCCGGCCACGCTGCGCTCGCTGGAGCTCTGGCACCTTGCATAGCGCTGCACCACTGCATTTGCATATGCTACAAAAGCAGCATTTAATGAAAAGACAATTTACATGTAATGTTATAAATATAACAATAACTTTAGTGCTAAACCTCCAGCCTTCCTGTTCAAGGCACTTTCCACTTTCCCCTTCAGATGTCACCTCCGAGGGCGGCAGTAAGTCAACATAGAAAAGATGTTTTTATTTTCCCTCCTCCTCTCCTCCCCTGCCTTTAAAAATAAAAAGGTCTGGGAGCACGGTGTGAGCACGTAGGCGATGTATTACATACAACACACAGTGCCGTGGGCTTTATCGGTGCGGTGGGAGGTAGATATCCTCTCCGGTTCCAGGACTAGCTCTTTATAGGCTCTAGTGCAGCACTGCATTTCTTGGGTAAAAGGTGCTCCTCAAAACCCCATAGCTAATACACGTAGTTTATTTGCAGATCGTCTGGTGGAAGCAGGCAGCGTTGGTGATGGATCCACCGGCAGCAGGGTCCCAGAGCCAGTTGAAACCTGCGGCTTCTGCTTCCCCGGACATGGCTCTGCTGTACAAGAGAGCAAATCATGCCACAGCACCTCCTATCACATAGGGGAGCGAGCTGCTCCCTCTCACACCGGGATATGCAGCACGGGAAGCGCTGGGGCCATTCCCAGCCCTGACGATGGCCACTTCAAAATCATATGTTCTCCTTCTCAAGAGAAGACCCTCATGGTGTGACCGTAGTGCGTGTTCCTGCACAGGATCAGAAAGGAGGGATGCTCCCCCTGCCCCCAAAACACTGCTGCTTCACCCTCCGTTTCCAGTGACTGTAACGGCTTCTACCAGGACTGGCGGACCTGGCACGGTCTTTACCCAAGGGCTGTAGGCTACAGCCAGTGCTGTAGGTTACAGCTAGTGCTGTTTTCTTCTTCTCAGGAGATGAAATTCTTGTTATTCTTGTGCACTCCCAGTGACAGAAGATGCTTCCCATTTAGCAGCGTCTTCATCCTCTGACTTGACCTCTGCAGACCCCTCCATGCATCCCAGTCGTTGGGAGTGATGTCTCAGTGGGGCTTTTCATCCTGGTTCCACCATCAGTGTCACTTTGTCTCTGCAAAAGGTGCTGAAGCAGAGCCAGGATCAGGCTGTGGCGTTCACCGGTCCCCTTGGAGAGCTCACCTTGCCCTGCTTGCAAAGCCTACCGTGTAACACAAGCAGAGCTGTAAGCAGCTCAGACACGGGCTCAGACCCGCGAAGTTACTCATGGACATCATGATACCTACTGAATGCCACTGCCGTCTCTCAAGAGCGGTGTGGTTTCTGACTTCAACAGAAGCTTCTTTACAGGACAGAATATTTGGTAAGACACGATGTGGAAAGCTCTGCTGCCAGCTTTCGACACTGCTTGGGAGGGAAGGACAGGTCAGGGGTGACGGCAAGGCTTTGCCTTGCCACAGGACACAATGCGGCACGGGAAGAGCTGGGACCAGCACCAAAATCTCCGATGGAATTGGGTTTAAAATGTGAGAACTCATCCAAGTCTGAGAACTTTCTGAAAGACCGGATTTATGTACGTCTGGTCTGGGTTACTCAAAATAGCTGGTAAAAGCGATGAACCAGCTAGAGATACGGCTGCTTTGAGAGAAGATTTTTATCTGACCTGACTTTGAAAGCTACTATGGAAAAATGTGGGCTTTGACATGTAACTTGAAGTTCTCATTTCCACTGAAGGAGAGTGTAGGAATTTTTTGCTTGGTGAGAAATCACTCCTGGTAGGAGCTCATCCCCTCCACTTTCTCAAACTAGAGCTTCAAAACTTGGAAGAATAAATATGAGTCACTGTATACACAAATTGGTTCTGGGAAAGTAGATGGAGAAAGCATGAGCAGATTGTTGTAAGACTCTGTCCCCTCTGTATGATTTATTTCTTTAAATGTCATAATTTTCTTATCACTAAAGAAGGCACCAACTGGGGAGACCATGATGAAGCCAGTGTCACGAGTGATGTCTGGTCACAAAGCAGAAAGGTAGTAAGACCATGCGAAACCCATTACAACTAGAAAGCGCAAGAGGTGGTTTAAGGGGAGGACTAAGAGCCCACGCATCGGTCCAGCAGCCGGTACGTGGGGCAAAGTTTTGCTGGCCTGAGTTGCTCCAGGAACCGAGCCGGCAATTCTCCACCTTGCTATCCTTGCATATTGCCTTTCATCTCTTCCCACTGTTCAGCAAAGTCCTCATCCCGCAGTAGCACAAGGGGTGAGTTTTACGTTGTGCTGCATTTGCAGCCAAGGGGAGAAAAGAAGCCTTTTCAAAACTGAAATCTTGCTTCACTCAGCTGGGTCTCCCAAACACGATGGGCGAGACCTGAAGGCCACCTCCCCACGGCGCGATGGGGAGAGCACGGGCTTACCCATGTGCGCGGAGAACAAAACACAGACCCCGGCCACGAGCAAGCCGTGGGCAGGGTACAGTGACAGCGGCAGGGTACAGTGACAGGGTCCCCCCGGACCTCCACCCACTGAGCCTCTTGCGCTTGTCACCTCCCACCCTCTCTCAGCACCCACAGGCCATGGGCCTCCCACCCTCCCTTGGCTTGGCAAGGGTGGAGGCCAAAAGCAGGTGGGAGGCCAAGGAACAGTTGAGGTTGAACAAGGGTTGAGTCTAAAAGGGGGTGGGAAGCTAAGGAAGAGCTGGGGCTGAGCATGCCCCACACATCATCTTCCATGGCCTTGGGTCCTGTTGTTTCCCTCCTGTGGAATCTGCTCCAATGGCCTCTGGTCTCATGGCGTCGGTTCCTGCGGTCTCCAGTCCTGTGGTCTCCTTCCCATGGCCTCAGCTCCCATACTCTCTGACACCATGGCCCCAAATACCACGACATCATTAGCATCCCAACACCTCTCAAGCTCCAGACGTCTTTCAGCCCCACATGGAGGATGATACTATGGAGTTGGAGGCCCTGGGGCAAAGCCTCAACTTTTCTTTAGACTCCCAACCCCTTTGGGCCTCCTACTCCCGCTCAGCCTCAACCCTTCCTCAGCCTCGCACCCCTGCTCAGCCTCACTTTCTCCTTGGCCTGCGTCTTTGTGTGGACTTATCTCTCCATCAGCTTCCCCCAGTCTCTTGGTTTCCATTCCAGCTCAGCCTCACTCTTTCTTGCCCTCCCACCATCTTCAGGCATCTGCTCTTGCTCTGCCTTTTGTCTCCTCTACCATTTAGTCTCACCGAGAGTCTCCACTTGCATTCTTGCTCAGCCTCCACTCCTGCTCATCTTCACATTCCTCTTCCTCCTCCCTCAGCCTTTTACCCTGCCCCTGCTCTCCGCCAGGCTCCTGTTCATGCTCACCCTCCCAAAGCCTCTTGGCCTCTCCTCACCCTCCACTGCTGCTCAGTGTCCTGTTCCCTCTATGGCCTCCTACAGCATTATGTCCTCCGCTCTCCCTGGGCCTCCCGCTCCTGCCTGGCCTCCACCTCGACCTCCTGCCCTTCCCAGCACTGAAAGCACTGCCCCTCTTCCTCTTCTTGGTTTCCCCCGCTGCAGCCTCCCCGTCTCAGCCTCTGCAGGGTGAAGGGGCTTTGCACTGGGGCAGCACCAGCACGTTCCCCCAGCCCTGTGCCCTCCTCTGCCCAAGCGCCTCCCAGCGAGGACAGGGGCTCCAGGAGAAGGAAAACCCTCCTAAGCAGACACAGCGCCTTATCGCGCTGCCCCTTCCCAGCACGGAGCTCCTGTGGGCAGCGCTGGGGACACATGGCTTCAGCCCAGCTCTGGTGTCACCCCGGGGGACAGGCGCTTGTCACCCACGGGAACCCCCGGCCACGCTACTTGTGCAAAGGAGATTCAGAACCTTATTTAAAAATAGGATAGAAATAACTGAACATGTGCCACTAGTTTTGCAATTAGGGGATCTCTTGAGGATCAAGAGGCATCAATTATTCAAATGAGAAAGCTTTTAGGAAAGCATGTATGCCAGCTAGCACAAGAGCTCACCCTGCCTGGCACTGGCAAGAGGCAGCTCATGCTCCAGCTGGCCCAGGAGGCCGCTCGCCTTCTCGGATAGAGGCAGAGCCCGCCTTGGGCTGGGGCTGTCCCTCCCGTCACCACGCTGTCTGCAGAGCAGCGCTGCCCAGGCTGCTGCTTAGAGCATCGCTGGTTCCTCCAGCACTTGCTGCAGTAGAGGGAGGAAGCAGCAACACCCTACAGCAGCCAGCATCCTTTGTGTCCCAGAAACTGGGGAAAACGCTCATCAGAAGCCAAGCCCGACACGCAAGAGGGGAGCATTCCTCACCCTCACAGAGGTGCCCTCCCCTCCTTCAGGGAATGTAGCTACTGTTATCGGCATATAAAAGAAAAGGTAACTTGAACAAATCAGCAATAATATACAGGCTTCCAGATACAACCCTTAGATGCTGGAGAACCAGGAAGAATCAATGGATTTGGTATCTCTGGCCAACAGCTCTGCTGGAGCACACCTGGAGACATCACTTCAAATATGAGAGGGACACTGTAAGTACGGGACACAAACAGCTACAGCTGGGACAAGTTAAACTACCTCAAATTAAGGGCATTGATTTTAAGCAAGAGCATCCACCTTGGGGTCTAATCAATTCTCACATTTCTGCTTTTGCTCAGGTTTTCATTAGGCACCAGCATCAAGTAAAGCTTAACCTCTAGTCAAGTGGCTGAGGGAGAAGAAAATATTATACTGAAAGTCACTTTCTGGATATTTTTGTGCCCAGGTAGATTGGAAAGAATACAATGGCACACAAAACACCAAGACAGGTGAAGGTGTCTTCCAACACGCCAACCCTGCAGGCAGGAGCCCTGTTCACTGCTGGCAGATAACGGAATACACGCTCCATCGCGAGCCTGCATCACCTCACCACTCTTTGTTTTCAGTCATTTCTGCAGATGCTTCCTCACAACAGACCAAGCTGTGCCAATATAAAACTGTACCTCAAAATAAACAAAGTCAACCCCAAACCGCTCCCCGAAATGAAGAGGGTTGGCGGCTGGAGCAGCGCAGTCATCTCTCACGGAGGAGGCAGCCTTTCATTGCTGTCTGCCAGCACATTAGGGAGGGATAAGCTCATCAGGCATTCGTTAGCATCTTGCTGCACAGCAAGGAGCTTTGCGGTCGGTGTTTTCCTAAAGGTGACATTAAGAGAGTTCTGCAGAGAGAAAGCTCCCAGTTCTGCAGGGAATAAACCCGGTGCACGAGCTGTGAGGCTGCTCCTGAAGAGGTGAAGAGTAAGAGAAGGCTGCGTTTGAGAAAAAGCATCATGAGGGGTAGTGCTGCTCGTACGACAGCAGCTGTTCTTCCATTTTTATAGGGAGAGGGAAATGCTCTCTCCTCCTCTAGCAACCTGCGCTGATTTACTGTTCCTGGAAATAGAAACATGCCTGGTACGATTTGGGGAGAGACACAGGGGGTGGGATGGCAGGGGGAAGAAAAGAATAAGAGAGCTTTTAATGCACCGGGAATTCTGCTTTTGAAACCAGAAACAGAGCACTGAAATCTTCCTCGCTCTCCATCTCCCACTAAAAGCCATCTGCGCCGGTGCAGTTGCACAGAGCACAGCTCTCTTCACCAGCCTTACAGGGGTGGGGGAAAAAATTAAGGCTGATTTATACGGCTGGCATCACCCCTAAACAATTTGTTTCTGAAGGATTAATGAAACAGACTGCATTAGCTCCGGTGGCCAAGTGCGTGCTTGTGGAAAACAGAATTCATTTGTTCAGGCTCCAGCATCAAAAGCCAAAGGCTCAGACCTCGGCACCACAAGGCGAAGGCATCCCCGCACCACAAAACCCGTCCGCCGCACGATGGCACTCCTCCTCCAGCAACAGGACGAGGTGGGGACGCCAACTGCAGCAGCCCTGGGAATAATGAAAGGCTGATTCTTGTCTTCCTCTGCAAGCTTGCTGCATTATTAAAAGGTAGCAGAAAGCATCGTCAAGCATCTGCACGATACCGTGCCCAATTCGGGGAGGGAGGGGGCCCCCCTTCCTGCGGGCGCACCATTCATCTGCATTTCTCCAGCCATTTTTCATTTGCGACAAGAACACTCAGGTTAAATCTTGCAGCACCCAATTACAACTGAAAATTATTTCAAGCATGATGATAGAGAAAGACAAGTTATAAAACCAGAGTACGCTATCGCTTCTGCAGAAATCAGGCTGCCTAGGTAACTCCCACACCGTACGGTACGTTTTCTGAGTCTGATTTGATACTCAAGGTGCTCATCCCTTCTTCCTTCCCTGTTGCAAGCTGCTGCAGAGATATCTTGATGTACAAATCCGCCTTGTACTCTTCCAGTCTGTGTACGAATCAAATGCAATTCCACCGTCCTTTTGTTCAGCTGCTCTTGTAAGATGCTCATTTAAAAAAAACAAACAAACCCGCTTCCCTTATTTTCCTCCTATTTCTTCTGTTAATCAGATCGCTTTCCACCTCTGTCTCAGGCAGGTTAGACACCTGTAACTCAGCGCTAGAGCACAGAATCTAAAAGGTTAGAGCCACCCGTGTTTTTAACCACACTGGTAAAGTCAGGGAATGGCTGACTGGATATATATGCAGAGCTTAACGGCCTTTTTGGTGTGGCTCTTACACCAGTTTATACAGTGCCTGACTCACACCCATAGCTCCCTACAGGCTCTATAGGGAAGGGAGAACAAAGCTATTTTTGCTCGTTTAAAGCTCTATGTTCTGAATGGTTTCCCTCAGAGGCTGCAATTCAATCCGCAGCCCAGCCTCCTGAGAGCACGACACAGCACACCGGCAGCTCCTGCTGCTCTCCGCCAGCCAACAAGCTGCTTTTAAAAGAAGCCAGTGGTGGAGGGGGAGGAAAAGGAGCAAACCTGCGTTTGTGACAAAGCTGGTGCCCCAAGTGCTGCAAGCTAAGGACACCGATACAGAGGCTGCGATTCTGCAAGGAGAAGAGTACGTGAGGAGTTAATGCATGTGGGAGGATACAAGGAACCAATACCAGCCTAGCACATACCAGGAAAATGTGTTGTTTACTTAAAAACGGAGTGCACTGCAGAAGTGCTCAATAGCAGCAGATCTATCGCTCAATGCTGCCCCCAGCAGCAACCGTTTCTAACAGATGGTACATTTTTCAATACTGAAGTTCTTTCAAGTGTCATAGATATGCCTTTGGAAGGCAGCAGGGGGGAAAAAAAACAACCCAAACCAAAAACAGCAACAACAAACCAAGCAATTTTGAGAAATTCAAACTTATTCACAAGACTTAAAAAAAGAACCAAGACCACTCTTACAGTATAAACACGCCAATTCATTCATTTTTACTGATGGTTGCATTTATGAATTTCATTCTCGTGAAAAAGGGAATAAAAGGAAAAAATTAAGAAAATAGCTATTTATAGAAAACAAAACAAAAAAGGGCTCAAACAGAAAATAATCTGTGCTGATGCTTTTGATGAGCAGTCCAATGGCGTTAAACATTACCTGTGCAAGCAGGCATGCTTGAAAACCTGTCTTAGTGCTGTAGCTTCAGTTCCACAATCCAGGATTTCTTTTATGGTTGTTGGAAAAAAAAGAGCCTAATAGTTTCATACTGTATTTATTTAATAACTAAAATTCACAAATAAAAAGATACTTGCAAAGTCCTTTAGTTCTGTCATCCCCTCCTCCTCCACTCTACTGCTTTCAGACCCATATGCATAAAAAATGGGCTTGGATTTTTAATTTTAACTGTTATATGATTGGTCGTTGGAGCTGAAGCACCAAATGGAGAAGATACTTTATGGAGATGAGGGTATAAACCCCTTGCCTTCCCACACACATCTTGGAGGAACATAGGAGATGTACCAGTGCCCGGACTCCTCTGCTCCCATTTCCCCCACCCAGAGCATTCCTTTCATTTTATATTTCCTCTGTTAAGTGACTGACTGTAGCCTCTTTTTTCCCCCTTTCTGTCCTTGCGGGACTGCATACACGTTGGACATTGTTCATTTCTTACTCCGCCAGGCTTTGATTCAGTGTCAAGTAGGTCCTGTTACAGCTCAGTGCTAGTTGTTTTTAATGGGTCTTTTCATTTCAGGTAGGTTTGTGTGTCGATTCAGAAGGCTTGCTTATTTTCTTCCTTGTTTATATCTGACAAGTTGCTGGATAAGGCTATTCATACTCCAGGAACTGTTTGTGATAGAACAGCAAATATCTGCAAGAAAGCAGAGGTACAGTTTCAGCTTTCTGCTGTGCGTCAGAGCAGATTAGTATTTCCATTGATGCGATGATAAAACATGAGGACTAATTTTGTTTTCCTTTTCAATTTGTAGCGATTCCAGGGACATGCCGGTTCCCTGCAGTAACCATGGATGAGAAGAAGGGAAGCCAGCTGAAATAATTTTACCAGCAACTCAGGGAACTGAAGAGTTGTACATCAAACAGCCAAACCCTTTTGTTGTACAATCTATTTAGAACCTGAAAGCTCCGGAAGATTGGACCGCGTTGATTCCCAGACAGGCAGCTGTCTCTGACAGTGATTTAACACTATCACGACACAAAATACAACTGAGGTGCTTTAAGATCCAACTGTTGCTTTAGAGGCGCACTACCAAAGCATCAGATGCTTAGGATTATTGCAAACTGTCTGCCATTTACTGTTACAGAAGCAAAGCGAAGAACCAGGCATGTGGGTGAAAACTTCTGTGTCCCAATCAAATCCAAGTCAAATATCTAATGTCTCAATCTGTACTCAAATCTGGTGTTTTAATAGGATGAAATTCTTCCTGTCCTTAATCACTTTATGCGTACTGCTACGTAACAGAGCCCATCCCTCAAGAAGTTGCATGTCAGGGAAGTGGACTCATCTCTTCATACTCTTTACATGCCACACGCTGACAGGGTCACTGCATGACTCTCAAAATGCTTCAAAGCACTTTTGAGGCTTTCCAATTATTATCATTCCATCTCACGCCCCATGGAGCTTCCCTTATACAATACAGATCTACTTAGTGTCAGCCTTTATCTGAAAGAGGGAAAAATGGATCTGAGCTCAAACCAGCCTTTAATGAGATGGATGGGCAGCAGTTGCGTCACATATCCTCTCCTCCTTGCCTATGGCAGATTCTTCCACAGACATACCCCATCTGAGGACCAGAGCTAGCCACTTGTTATTGGAAGAAAACCAAACTCATTTTTCTGCTGACCCCAAAGCAGAAGTTACTTTGTCAAATCATTTAACACTCAAATTCAGATGTTATCGATTTTTTTTTTACTTCCTAGTTGAGGTTCAAAAAAAGAAGAAAAAATGGGAAAATCTGTTAAAAAAATTACAAACTGAACATCTCTGCCTGCAGCAGTCAATGGAAATGTCAGGAATAATTAAACCCAGAACAATACAGGCTTATCTTTCCAGTACCAAGTCCATAGCTGAAAATGCGAAACGAAGACTTCAGATTTTAAGTTACCTTATTCTTGAAACATATACCAGTCGCCAATGCCTCCCTCAAATGTGGCACACCAAGATGCTTCCCTTGCAAACTACTGCTCTGCACTCCCAGTACTCGTCTAACGCAAATATCTGAAACCATAATGTCAATCTGAAATCAGTTTAAAGCCATGAGCTAAGAAACAGCTCATGTTCTATACCTGCCTCCCATATAGCCTTGCCACTCTGGTTCACAGCATTTTCTTAATGGCTTTTCTGTGTATCTTTTACACTCATAGTAATCCAAAGGTTCTTCAGACAAAGACTGGATTGTGTCATGGAGGTAAATACTGCTCCTACACTGGACGATCATATCACTTTGGTTTTCAGAGTCCCTTCCCATTAGCAAGCAAGAGTTTGGACATGAGCACCAGTTACAGACACTGCAGAGTCAGCTGATGTCCCTCGTCCTTCCCCTCTTCTTCCTTCAACAAATCCAGGATTATAAAGCAACATTCAGAAGCACTGATATACACAGAGAGAGACATTAGATATTCAAAGAGAGAAATTAAGTCTTCTCTATGACGAAAGGGTCTTAACTGAAAAGTAAGGAAAACCCAACAAAGGTCAAAGTTTCCCTTCCTTTCCCCTTTCCGCTTCACAACTTACCCTTCACTGTCTAGCACATCCTTAATGCTAGCCTTGGTGATAATGGCATCATCACACTTGAACCACTGGTCCTTGTGCTGCCGGATGAAGCTGGTATAGTGCCCGCTCTCCAAGGTTCCCTGGTGATTAACTACTGCAAACAAGGAATACCTGGTACAGAAAAGAGCTAATGAATAACTGGATCAAAAGGGGAAAAAACCTGATATTTTAAACCGGTGAAAGCTTGTGTTCATAAGCACGTATAGAAACAGCAAAGGGTCTGATCCATCAATAAAACACCAGCTCTTAACATTAACTGGGAAGGGGGCACCCTTGCCCAGGGAAAAGAAACACAAGTCTTCTTTTTTTGCCTTGCTATTACTGCAGCGCTCTAGTCTGATGACAGCTGTTAGCTTTACCAATACTGGCTTCCAAATATTTTTCTTCTAAAATAGAGCAATATTGATGCATTCCTGAAGAGGACCATTGATTATCTAGTCTGACCTTCTATTTTCCTTTATTAGTTACTCTAGTGAACCAGAAAAATGCACTTGAGGTATCGGGATGGGGAAGGAGGTAATCTTAAATATAGCTAATCTTAAATATTTCTAGTGATAAATTAAGGACAATTAATCAGTAATCTGGAAAGTCTGTACCCCTTTTGAAATACTGAATATATTCAGCTTCAACTTCCAGCTTTCAGATGCTGCTGTGCACTTGAAATGCATGAACTAGCAGACACATCTCTATTCCAAACAAAGATATTGATACTGATCAAGTTGCTCTTAACTTTTTTTCCTGCTTCCAAAAAGGAGAACACTGATATCCTTGGCTCTTTTGTTCTACGGTAAGATTTTGTTTCCAGCCTTAAATATACTTGCAGCTCCTTTTTGAATGTTCTCCACTCCTTTTAACTCTTTCTTAAAATGCTATCCTCGAACTGGGATACAAACACAGCTGCACAATGGTAAAAGAATCTCTCTAATCTCACTTGATATTGTTCTACTTATGTTCAAAATTCACAGAGCTCTTTTGACACAGTGGTGCCGCAGCAAGGCACCTATTCAGCTGACTGTCTACAGAGCTGCTGCTTTATAAAGTCACCCTCTTCCTAGTGGAGTCCTTTAATCCAGCTAGGATGGACACCACTCTCCAGTCCTAGATGGAGGATTCTAAGATTGCCCCAGCTGTTTACTGGCATCCACCTTACTACGCAGTCCAGATGCCTCTGCTCTCTCATTACCTAATACTCTTCATTGTTAACAACTTCTCCAACTTAACTCATGTGCAAACCTCAAAAGCGATCAGTTGTTTTCTTTCAGATCTCTGCTAACACTATTGAACACCAGACATCTAATGAATTGATTGTTATAGTGGACCACACAACACCTGCCTGGCATCTGCTTGTATGACAACTGCACTAAGACCATGCTAGCTAGTTTTCAGATCTATCTATCATTGCATGATTCCAGTTTCTTCGTGAAACTTTTAGTGGCAAATGAAGTGCCTTGAAGAAATTAAATACACAACATCAGCACACAACTGTACAAACCAGCTTGTAACCTTATTTAAAAAAAAAAAGGGGGTTGTGTGACCATCTCTCTTCCCATAAAGCTATGGATATTGTTTCAGTTATACTCCCTTTACATTCTTGAGGAGTCCCGTATCACCCCATCATTTATGCTGCCTGGAATCAATATGTGACCAAGACACCCCAGAATTACTGGAGTCATCTATGTGGGACTTGAGTGTCAGTGTTCTATAAACCTCCTTTCGGTCCTCTGGAACTCCCTTTGCTATTGCAAGAGAAATAGGATTATTTAAAGGAAACACCCATCCCTTTGAATACTGTAACCATAGCTTTTAATTTTGCTCACAGACCAATTGCTGGGGTTATCACCTTCAGATCTCAAACTCAGCTGCCACAAAACCATGGAAGGGTAGGCAGCTGTAGTGAAAGAAGCTTTGTTTTGCAACAGTTCAAACTTACTGTGCTGTCAAATACAGTAATGCACTCGCACTGCAGCAGATACAGCAGGCTGTATCTCCTGGAAGCCAACTACCTTTCACAATAGGAGTCATGGAATGTACCACTTACTTATTATCATTGTTTAGACTATCCGTCGGCTGCTGGTATTGCCCGTTCATTCTGCTCTCTTTACTGCAACACACACACAAAAATCCAGTCACTTAAAGCAGTGGCTTCCCAAACCAAGGAAATAGGTTTTACATGACACAGCCTGTTTGCCGAATCCAGGTCCCAATTCAAAGGCACAATGCCGCTTAGCAGCAGAGAAGGGCTGCTGATTAGGATGCTAAAGATGCTTTATTTGTTCTCACAGCAATGCTACACAAGAAACACCATTTCTCCTCCTGGTCAAGGCTTCAGTGCTGCAAAT
>VZTV01117025.1:0-17976 GCA_013400875.1 Anhinga rufa
TTAGCAGCTGTTGGACCGGGTCTCCAGTTGCGATACAGTAACTTTCATACATCAGAGCATGACTACTTTGTACAGTATTTTTGGAGTAGTCAGTAACTGACATTGCAGTGAGGCTTGAGAAGCTTTGGAGACTGAGAAATACATATGCTCAAGCCCAGGTCTGCCCTCATCCAAGTGAGAAAAGTAGTTGCCTTCAACTTCATGTGCAGTTATGAGAGCTGGCTCAGAGGCCAATTCAGTCTGCCTAAGAACTATCACTGAATTAGATCCCTTGAGCCACTTCAAACATAGGTGGGACAAATCCAAGTTGTAGCTAATAATCCTGAAGCAGCCCTTGATCCTTACCTTGCTTAATTTTCTGAATCAGTCTGTTGTGTTCAACCGAGGGCATTACTGCCCTCCCTCTGTTTTGCCCATAGCCCAATACAATGGCAACATCACCTGAGCAAAGCTTGCCTGTGTGCTCTTGTGAGTGGCTCTGAAGACAAGTGGGTTACGACTGAACTAACAAAGCTTCTGTCTTTTATGTTCTTTGTCTTGATCCTGCCAAGTATTTTATCAGGTCCTTAAACAAGCTAAGTATTCCTGACACGGTGCTAGTCCCAAGTATCTTTTTCCAACAGGTTTTTGCTACATTGCAAGTATGCTTCAGCTGCTTTCTTTCTTCAAACAGTTCACAGTCATGTTATTAAGAGCAAGGTGCTGAAACCTTAAGCAAAAACCTATTTAGATAAGGCAAGCTCCTAAATCTCTTCAGGACGTGAAGTCAGTTTTACTAATTTGTACTAGAAACATTCAGTGAAGGCAGAGAACCTAACACCTTATATGAGAAAGCATCTGAATAACACCACGTACATGAAAACACCTGAAAGCCTGTATAGTATAGCACAATTAAAACAAGAAAGATGTTTTGTGGCAATGCTAGACTTGAGCTAAGAAAAGCTGTGAAACTGTTGCAGACAACAAAAGATGATCAATAGACTTCCTTGAATGCATGCCTCATAAGGGCAACTCAGAAGGACAGCTATAAAGCCATACTGTTCTGTGGCAGGCTTGAGTAAATTTTGTTTGCTTCTAATGCAAAAGATGGCCTTCTCACAGTTATAAAAGTTAACACAGGCAGTTCTCAGTGAATCATCAAGACAAATGCTAACAGAGAAATGGCAAAAATATCTAGAGCAGCTGGGGTGTGTGTGTGTGACAATTCCTGTAGAGGATATTTGATAGGGTGAGCCCTTGTACAGGGACAGGGACTACCTGAAGACAGGTACCAGGTTTACAAACAGACCTTGGAAACTCCAAAATTGTAAGTTTCCAGCACCTGGGTTCTAGCTGAATCAGCTCCTGGAGAAAACTAGTCTGTATCTCATATGCTAAAACTAGCTGGGTAATGTTCATTGCTTATGGTAGGAGCTGCCCAAAAGTAAGGCTTTGAACTAATACTAGCTCTTTCATATCTCTTTTGCACAGATTTGACTTATAATCTTACGGTTTGTACATGGATGTTACAGACCACAGCCTGTCAGTGTTGTCACCCTTTGTCAGTGCAAAGCTTTTAAGCACAAATAAAAATCTTCAATGTAAAGAATGTCTTCCCTGCAAAACTCTTCAGGCCTGGCTTGCCTGTGGCTTGGACTTCAGTTTATGAAGAGAAAACAAACACTTCAGAAAGCTCTCAATAATTGGGAGTAATATTACTTTCTAGTTGAAGTTCACTTTTACTGTAAGGCGCAAGTCTTGATAACGACAGTTAACATTTAACAGAGGGGGATGCAGAAATTTCGGGGGGGCAGCTACAGCTTTATGTGCTCAAAGATAAAGAAATTCCACTTTGATGCCTTCAGAATAAAGGACGATGCTTCAGTAATACTAGCTGTCAGCACAGCCTCTAAAAAGGGAGAAATATCGCCATCTTGAGGTTACTATTCTGTATGGAGACTAAGATAAAGTAATGCGAGAAGTATTCAGCTACAACTCATTAAGAATAAAATATCTTCAGTTCTGCTTGAAAGGCTCTGACGGAACACAAAAGTAGCTACTGAAGTACAGAAAACTTGATTTTTTCCTCAGCTGTACCCTTTTCTTCTAAAGAAAAAAACATTGATGAATAGCATTTGTCAGGCTGTCAGAATACTATTAAAATAGTAAGTGTTCTTTTGTTAAATAAAAGGAAAAAAGTCCAAGTGTTATTTTAAACATATTTCTTAACTTTAAGACAGCCTAACTACCACTTATGCCTTCATATAAAAAATTGTGCATTTGTTTTTACAGGTATAATTCCACAGTAGATTCAAGTTCTTAGTAATCGTTAATATGTCATTTTGTGTGTTTTGACTGTACGAGTTGATTTTCTTTTGAGGATTGTAACTGTGTGTAAATTCTACTATGCCAAGAGCCACATAAAAAAAAAAAAAACAAAAACCACCTTGTTACGATTCTACTTTCTATCACCCTAACGCTGATCTATTATATACATAGGGATTGTTTTCTGAAGGTCTAGGCAGAGGGGACAGAAGAAAGTTATCTGAAATGTATGCCTATTCCTAATTCCCACGGTTATTGAATTAAATGATCCAAGATCTAGGTGGGCAAATTGGGGGAAAAAAAGTTGAATTTTAGCCCTTACAATGCTTTTAATTTCAGCACAACATATGCAAGGGTGAAGTCCAACAGAATTTCACAATACTTCAAAAGCAACCTTTCAGTGCTTGCTTCCAGACGAAACTAATAGATCATCTGGGACTAATTTTATAACTCTTTCATACATTCTTGACCTTGCCACTGGCTTTCTGATTAACTTTGAACCTGTTGCTGAGTGCTTGTGTTCTATCTTCTTTGCCCATAAAAGAGATGATTAGCTACCTGAAAGGCACAAATGAGATGAGATGCACGGTTAATGCCAAATACTCTCAGAAAATGGCTTCACTGTGTTGATACTAATTGGCCGGATGTTCAGAGCAGTTGGGGAATGGAGGATGTATTAGCATTGCTCTGTGCTGGTTCTCTGAGAGACTTCACTGCAGGTCTCTGAATGTGGAATGAAGTGCCGCCTGCATGCCTCTGCAAACCACCCCTGCTGTGCTCGTGAGCGCTGCTTATGTTACTTACGTCATGTATCATCTTACTTTTAGAGGAATTCTGTATTTCTGCAGTTATGGTTGTGTGCATACTTTGTACTATGTTTACGGTTTTCTTTTTTATGGGCTAAACTACAAAAATAGTATCTTGGCTTTGAGACAGAGTCTATGGGAAAGAATTTGTGGAAATACAGAAACTGTAGTGGATTTTACAATGGAACAGCTCTTCTCCTTCCCTCTGTTCTGCATCAGACTTGTACATGTTAACTACAGTGACTTTATTTATTTTTAATGGGGAATGGATTTCTTCAATATCCCAGTTAGTACTTCTATTTCTATTTTTCAAATAAATATAGGGCAAAGTTAGTGCTCAAAATAGAAGCTTCTAAAGGTTTAGATTTCTAAAGGTTTAGGGTTGTTTCAGGTCAGGGTAGAGGTCTGACTAGTCCACTAACTTTTCCGGCAGCAGCCGGTAGAAGATGCAAAGGGAACAGTGTGAGAAGCAGCCAAGACTATTTCACCACCCATTTTTCCACTCAGATTATCAAGTCTAATATTAAAAGAGCAATGCAGACATATTCACGTATTTATCTATATTCACATACACAAGACTTTGTTGCTGGGTTAAAAAAATAACTTAGCCATGCCAAGAATCAACCTCCTGGCATCTAATTCAATGAAAAAGTTTTTACTGGATGGAGACATTAGCACAAAAAGCTACTGTCAGATACTCTAGTGAAGGGTAGAAAATACGCATCCTCATTACTAGAACAGTTATAAGCCAAGGAGAGGAGATAATAACCCTTTAAAATGGGATTGAGCCTAACATGAAAAAAAGGCAAACCACCTATCTGATACCTTTCCTCTGCCATTGTTGGTCATGTGCTAGCCCTGGCCCCTGGAATGTACTGAATGGCAGGTGGCTGTAAATGTGAATATCCATCTTCCGAAAGAGCAGTGCTGGCTGGACTGTGGCACTGAGTGGTTCTGGGGTGCACTGGAAATTGCCCATCGTCCATGGTGGAGTTCTTGTTATTTCAAAATATATGATGTGAGTGCCTGGAAACAGAATGGAGCTACTTCTGAGCGAGATCTATGTCTTTTGAGCTTGTTGCCCCAGATATGATGAAGACTCGTGACTATGTGTGTTAGGAGGTACACAGCTAAGATTAGAGCCACGCCTGTGCAGATGGGACTCAGTTTTCCCTTCTAGTTCCCCCTTTTGCTCCTAGAGTGAAACAGAACTGGTTCATGGGAATAAAATAACAGAAATCTCTTGTCATTTGTAAGAAAATATACTAAATGGATCTAGCTCTTTGGTTACTCCCATGTTCTTGCTTTCTTTCCTGTCAGGGGAAACTTGAGCCTGTAACAGTTCTTGGACTGTGCCCTCTAGATGGCAAACATTGTGATTTAGTGATAAACTGCAGTTTTGGCAGGTCTGAGAATTTATACATTGACAGTAAGGATTTTTCAAAAAACTCTGTTTAAAAATTAGTTTAGATACTTCATCTTGTTCCAAGTCTTTTGAACGTTTCAGAGGTCACGGTTTTCAAGCTTTCCTCCATAAACCTGGCAGCAGAATGCCTTTATAGGAAAGTGGACCTTCTTAACCAGAAGCCCTTCTTCAAGAAAAAAGGTTAAGTATCCTGACAACCTGGATAAGTATGTTGTTGTCCATGCTTGTGGCTTTTATGAGCTTTCTCTTTACCCTTTAAAGGAAACGATGCACACTCCTTATGTATCAGACCAGCTCTGCTCTAGTTAAAGCTGACTCTGCTCTTAGATGTGTTTCCATGTTCTTGGTTCCCCTGGTCAGCATAAAGACTGTGGGACCTTAAAGGACTGCACTGAGGATCAGAGGTTTTCCCTGCTGCCTTGGTCAAGTCCTTTAAACACTTTGGGCTGAGTGGGGGAAAATGATGATGCACTAATCGTGCCCTGAGCTAAACCTCACTACGAGTAAGAGGTTTTTCTATGCTATGGTGACAGAAGGCATTTTGGTACCTCAGCTGCTTGTGTCTTGGTCTGAGACTCCTGTCCCTTACTTCTGTTAAACAGGTAGTTCTAAGCTCTGCCTTTGTATTTGAAACAATTTCTAGTGTGGAGATGTTTTCCTCCTGACAGAAGACAGATGGGAATATAGCTCGCTTACAAAAGTGAGAAACTGGCCTCATGAAAGCATTGGCTGTGCAGGCAGGAGGGGAGATAGAGAGCAGAGTGTGCAGTGCTATTGATACTCTTTTCCAAGCCACTGGTTTTGCATTTTTTCTTTTTCTTGCCAAATTATAGATCAAAGTACAGGCCTGAATGCGCATGTTGGGAAAAAGCACTCAGATAACTTCTACTTAATTATGTTACAGCCCGTTATTGCATTAAGACATAATTGTCGATTTCATTAGAGTTAATTGTTGCAATTTTAATGTCAGTATTGAAGTGAAGTATCCTAGCTGTACAGAGCAGCACATCATCTTCCATTGTGTAACAGCCCACGTGTTACTACATGCCTGAGATCAAGACTTGGCTGTCTTTCTGAAAGACAGATTTGATTTTAACAACAAATGATTTGGTTTGGCGCAGCAATTATGGGGTGATAATCCAAGTCTCTTTAGGCAGGAGGTCAGAATGGCTTTCCAGGGCAAATGAGACTGATTGTGGTAAAGCTTTAGATACCTGTGGTTCTTTTTCTTTATTGCATTTTTTTAAGGGAAGCCAACTGCTGCACTAATGTGGTATTAAGCAGTTAGGCAAGCAGCTCCCAAATCTTCTCATGGATATAGAATTGCCTTGGTTTTGTGCTCCCAGAGGATACATTGGGGCCACCTTGCTTTTGGATGTGAGCAGGAGGTAGACTCTCTGAAGTAAGTGTTTTACACCAAAAACTGTCTCTGTCTCATAGCGTGGAATAGGCAGTGGTTTGCTTCTTTGGATCAGCATGGGTTTTTGAATGGTTAAAAAACCCCAACATAGGAGAAATGAATGCATGTGTAATCTGAGCAGGTCAGTTTATTTTCTCATATAATCTTACAATTATTTTTAGCATTGTTGACTCTCTACAAAAGACAGAATAACCTAGATGCTATCTTTGTTAAAGTCTAATGTACTACTACTTAGGCTTCTCTACTGGGAGGGGGAAAAGCTACTAAATATGATTTAGGAGGGACTTAAAATTGTATAGCAGAGCTGCTCTTTGGGAGAGCATTCAGCAGGAAAGCAACATGGTGATAAGACCGTCACTTAAGGCTAAAATGAACTGGTTTATCTCAATAAAGGCCAGGATTTGCTCTTCTAATGGCTTTTAGTGTCCCCTTCTGTCTGAACAAGGCAGAGAGGCAATAGAGAGCAACTGGAAAATCCTTTTTCTGAATTGAAAGAATTAGCAGATGTTACTGGGAAGATGTAATTCATTTTGTGACTGATTTTTTTTTTTTTCCCTTTTCCTTGTCGACTGCTTTGGGCACTTATTGCTGAGGCATTTGCACTTCGGTGAGGTCCCCATAAGGCTGCCAGTGGGCAAAGCTTGTGTGAGAGGGAGGGGAGAGTGCTGCATGCTTACATCCCGTAATGGAGGAGCTCATAGGCACCAAGCCAGCGAGTTCTCCTGCAACACCATTTCTTTCTCTGGGAATTTCAGTTTTTACTTCCAGGCTTTAATAGAGTGTCTCTTCAAAGGGCCCGTGGGTGGTACTGAACCGGTGGGCGCTGCTGTGAACACCTGCACTGACACCTCTGTGAGGCAGCTGCCGCTGCTAAGGGTGGGCTCTGGGCTGTCCCAGCTGGAAGGCACCTTCTTGTAGGAGCCCCTGGCTCATAGCCCGCAGCCCTGGCAGGATTCCGGCGGGTACCTGCCTCCTCAGGCAGCTGGCAACACTGCCTCACTGCCCGGCGGCTGTTAGCCGGTAACAGAAAAGCAACTTATCAAATATTAAGTGAACTCTGGCTTTTTTTTCTCTGCTCAGCTTTGCCAGGAGGAAGAAGAAAGAACGAGCGTGGTGTAGCTCGTCGGCTTTGAAGGAGGGTGGGCACCAGCTGTGCCATGGTATCACACCCACACCCCAACACTTTAGGTGGACCGTGGGCATGAGGGGTTCGCGTTGAAAGAAAGCAGCAACACAGTGAGTCGTGCTGAGCCACCGCTGCTGCTGAAGCTGGTTCAAGTAACACAGGGAACAGATCTCGGAGAACCAAGGCTTGGATCGTAAGATGCTCCTACTTCAAAATGTTTCCAGGCATAATTCAGTCAAAGGTCAAACGACTGAGTCTGTTCAGTGCCAGCTCTGCTTGCTCTTTGCAAGCGGCATTTATGCCCACATGGAGATGCAGTTTCCTACAGCCTTGTCTAACAGGTCTGTGTTGTAAAAGCCATGCAGTGGCCAACAGCAGACACTTAGGGAAGGGTACGAGAGCAAGGCAGCATCACTGAACCTGGGCAGTGAGGGCTTGTGTTTTGCAGTCCAGAAGTCTTAGGTTACCTGGGCTGTTAATGATTGTTCTGTTTTATTATTGCTTACAGGAGTGGATAACTGGAAGTAAGACCTTGTTATACTAGGCACAGTCTTTCCTTGAAATAACTAGTCTAAAGACAAGAGCTGAAAGTAGGGAGAGAAATAAAATATTGCCAACAAAATGCAGCTCCTGTGGGGTGGGATACCACCGGCTAACTAGTGAGCCTTGCAGATCCTTCCTCCAGGAAGGTGCTTGCTGCATTGCTTGCTTCAAATGAAACCAAGCACCAGACTGAGGTTCTGTTATGCCATTCCTTTGTCAAAAGGCTGAATTAAGACAGCACACTTTGGCAGAGGCAGGGAAGTAGCCTTACAGATGGAGTCCTGGCTTGCAGCCAGCCAGACTCCTGATGTCTGAGCTCCGTTCAGATTGACTCCCAAGCTTCAGCATGGCAGAGCAGAGACATTGTGCCTTGAGCCCTGGTGGGTTATCTCAGAGGGTCAGTGCTACTTACAGGAAGGCAAAGTTGCCCCCTCTTGGGAAGCCGGGAAGTCGGTAAGTGCCTTCCAGATCAGGAAGTGGCAGTGGAGTAACAAATCACCTCTGTAACTGGCAGCAACTGTCATCATCCCAATCAGCCATGACCTAACTGGATGTACATTTTGCAGCACCTATTTGCATTCTGCGGTTTCCTTCAGTCAAGGTGTCATTCATTGCCGAGACTGCCAGTTCTGCCAGCAGCATGATGATGCCCAGGGATGCCAGCGCAAGAAGGAAAATGACATTTTGAGAAGGATGTAATTTCTTTTTCAACACTACAAAACATCCACCCATCTGTCACAAATGCATGCTGCCTTTCCCAGCACTCCAGCATCTCTGTATCAGTCACACACAGAGTACAGCCCAGCACAAGGGAATTTATCAACTTAATGTTATCAATCATATGCCAGTTTGCATTACTTACAAGTGCCAGAACCACCTTCTTTTCACCCCTTACCATCAGGTTTGGGCTTTTATTTTAAGCTTATCCTAGAAAACAGAGCTGGAGAAAACACAAGTAAGAAGATAGCACTGAAGTGTCTCTGGAAGACCAAGCTGGCTTGCAGACAAACTGAATGTCTGTATCCTGAAGGAAATCTGCTGTCAGATCACAGAACTGGTGGTGAAACACTTAAAGCCATACATAACCAATTGCTCCCCAGATCCTCCCGTTGCTCCTTTTTGTTTGAAACTCAACCCAGTACCTTTGGTCTGTATTAGAAGATGCTGATCCTTTACAGTAGAAGAGGCCACATGACTTGTCTGATGAGCTGTCACACTAATAGCAAACTAAATAATCTTCATGCTGTTGATTCTAGAAATCATGTTCAGCCTAGTAAAACACTAGTTGCAGTGTTACTTAACATCTTGGGGTCTGATCCATGTTTTTCAGTGTTGCTCTGTGCCCTTTAGAAATGGTACTTTGAAAAATATTCAGTTAACCATCGGTGAAATATGCTCTGTGACTATAATGAAGTGTGAGTTGCACAGTAATTAATAGCATGCTGCAAACTTCTTGCTGTGTGAAAATACAGTATCAGGTGTGTCTATATTACCAGAAATACTTTCCGTTCAGATCGACTCAAAATTTTGGTTCATTAGCTGTCAGGAACTCTCAACAAATATAGTAAGTAGAAAACATTGATTACTAGCCTCAAAAACTGCAGGCATGTTTACAAGAAACTATGATTTGGCTCTATGAACAGGAGCTGGCTGTAAATTTTAGGTTTGTTTTTAAATGTTTGTTTACTCATGACCACCATATTGATCTTTCATAAAACTCAAAAGAAGTCCAAGTCACACTATTACATCAAGCCATGTTAGAAAATTGACATTAGAGCATCATTAAACACACATGAGTCTGAAACAGAGCAAAGTCCAGAGAAAAGTCAATCTAATTTAACATAGAATATTACACATTTTGTATATAAATTGGTATTTGTAAGGTTACCCAGAGCAGTTCCATTGATATGCTTTTTAAGAATATCTTTATAAGAAGATCAGACAACTTGCTGTTTTGTCTGTGAATTATTTAATTTGCTCAGATGATTCTACCAATGTCTTCCATCCAACCCCTTATTGCCACCCTCAGAAATACCTCATTCTTTGAGACAAGAACTTTATATCTTTATTGGGCATTTATAAATGTGTCTTGCATGTCTGTGTGTCACTGCTGAGTTAGAAATCAGCCATAACAATACAGGGGAAAATTAATTCTCCCTGTGTCTCACTTAGTCACCTTGAATGCCAACTTCCAGAAGCGAGATAGCATTTGTTGTTCTGAGAGTGCTGCTATTTTGTTGGTGAGATAAGATGAAAACTGGGATTAGTAAAGCACGCATATGGCTTATCAAGCATTTGGTAGATTCATTTTAGGTTTGGAGGACCTAAAGATGAAAGATGGGACCAAATCAGGAACTTGTGTGCTTAAGCCTTTGAAAGTTTGAAATTTTTTGAAGCATCTGTATTTATCTGTAAAAAAAGGCACCTGGACTTTATCTGACCACTCCTTGAGAAGAGACAAAACTGAAACACCACCCCTCAATGGAAAAGTGATTGACACAGGGAGCACTTTTCCAGTCACTGGTGGCAAAAATGCTTTAAATTTAATAATTTTAAATTAAGCCATTTATTTTTTTGACTACAGAAGATGGAGGCCTCTGCTGTAGGCTGCTGGCCAGAAGATGTGCTCGTGGGAAAAAGTGCAGAACAGGAAAGGTAAAGTAGCAAATAGTGCACGGAGAAGTCAACCTGCATGTATTGCTCCACGTACCAGCAATTGTCTGTCAAGGGCAATGTGTGCTTACTAAACAGGCCTATAAGGTGGCTCCAAAGGCTCTAGGAAATTACCTTCCTGTGAGTACAAGAAGTTCTGCTGGCTGAAAAAATAATTGCTTTTATCTCTGAAAACCTCTTCCAGCCAGACCAGCAGGGGACACGGAGACTGGCCAGAAAATTCAGACTGGATTGCCTAGAGGTTTATTACTGGGATGATGGTCCAGCTGGACTGAAGAGATGGTCAGGCTGGGTTGGGACTAACCAATATGCAGGGTCAGTGGGAGTGCTCTGTGTTTCATGCAGCGCTACCTCCAAATGTGTGGGCAGCTTGTAGTGTGATGAGTGTTGAACTATTTCAGCCCATAAGCCCAGTCTCTTCTTAGTCATAACTGCAGATTTAAAACTAAGGGTGAATTATCAGACTGAGTTGTAGCCAGAGAACAGTTATCAGCTGTTTGTAATCCAAAGCCTGTCTCTGCTTTAAATTGCCTTCTTAGAGAAAAAAAGCAAAACCAGCCAACCAAAAAAACCCACCCCAAAACCCCATATCATTTTATCTCCTGTATTGTAACCAGCACAGCAGAGCTGTGGCCAGAATGTGAAAATAGTGTACTCAGAATTTGCTACTTCTTTTGTAGTAATAGGTCTGTCAGCAAACTGTCAATCAAATACTATTTATTTCAAAGAAAAGTGTGATGACAGCTTTTCTGCAATGGAAACTCCATTATCCATCACCTGAATATGCCACCTAAACAATACAACATCCTTCAAATGTTCCCAATCCTTTTATATGTCTTGTCTGCTTTTAGCTGCTTTGAAAATGTTTTACTTTTGACTAAATCATTACAAAAAATTTCTAGTCATCTCTGCTAGCAAAGCATACTTAGTTTTAACTTGGAGAATAGGATGTGGCACTCGTACTATCTTTAAAGATACAGCAAATGCTTTATGTCAGGTTATTGAGTGCACCTTTTAATGAACTGTCTGAGCAAGAAACAGAAAGATTGATTGTGGGGGTTGATGCTAGGTAAGTAAGTACCTGTCGGGTGGAAAGCTCATGGCTTCGGGGGAGTGGTTAGTTGTCTAGAACTGTTACAGGGGTCTAGAGTAGAAAATGCTGGCTATTATTAAAAATAAAGAGGGAGGAGGCTGGTGCGGGGAAAGGACGTGGTGAAAGGGTATAATGCTGGGTGAGTCGCATGCCCTCGTCTCTAAGCCTGCACCCCAGGGAGGAGCAGAGGTGTAGCAGGGCAGCGGAGACACCGGTCCATCTGGCCTTTTTTGGCCATTAACCTAATTTATTTTTGGCACTGGACTGGTGGTAGTGACTCTCCTACCCTCTCTTAGGCTAGATTAAGATGGTCTATCATAGCTGCTGCACTGGCAACGTTCAGGAATTTGGTTTTGAACCTTTTTATAGCATCCTCAGAAAGGAGCTCGTGCTGTGCTGCATGCTGAGAGAGGGCATGTGCTAGCAGGCAGGATCCCTGCAACAGGGTGTGCAAGGGCCATCTCAAAACGTACTAGCAAAGGACAGTCCACAGAAGAATATAATGGGTTATATGTGGTGGGACTTCACTTCTTGGGAAGGCAAGTGGAAAAGTCAGTCTCTCATCCCATTGTCCTGCAGCGTCCAAATGGATCAAGTTATTTTGGTATTCTGAAATGGTGATGTAGGAGGAAATGGCCCTCTATTTGTGACACAGACACGATTAATGTCTAGCTATGGATAAATAGTTGTTACAAATAAACCTGAATCCTGATGTCTGGTCCCATTTATAAAACCAGCTTGCAGTTCTAGGATTTAAATAACTCCGAAGGCTGGTCACACAGACTCCCTCTGATTTTCCCTTCCAGTTGGTCTGGAATTAAAATGCAAATCAGCTTTCAAACAAGCTGTGTGGTTTAGTTCCCTCATGTTTATCCAAAAGCACTTAAATAATGTTTTTGAATAGAAATAAGTTTTTAATTTGGATTTCGGAGGAAGGATGGACTTCCTTTGAGAACTTTAATTTACTCCTGCTTAAGCAACTTGCTGGCTATGCCAAATGCTCAATGTACAACTTAATTCAACAATGACATGTCTCAGATAAGTACTGAAGGAATGTTTTAAAAGTCCTAATCTGCTTTTCTAATATAACAATGAACAATCTATGATTAAGAGTTAAAAGAAGTTCATCTGAAGCTTCAAATGAGATAGAACCAGTGAGGGTACATGAGACAAGAAAGCTGTCACAAACAGAAAGATCCTTATCAGTAAAAGAGGAGCATGTGAAGAGATTTAGACAGGCTAGAAAAGGGGAAGGTGTATCATGAGGATAAAGGGCTTTACGTGTCGATTTGGAAAGCGGTATGTGAGAAGGAAGGCAAAAGCTCTCTACAGACAGTCTGGAACTGGAACAACTGTGCCAGAGAGATAAGCAAGTCACAAGGATCCAGTTGAGTGTGGTTATCAAGAAGTATCAGTAAAGAAGTTGATTTGGCTAATGTCAGTTCAAATGTGGTGATTAAAGTTAATGAGAAGGATAATATGACCAGGAAAGAGAAAAGAGGAGAATGAGGTGAAATTTATAGAGCCCTATTTCCGTCTGGGTTCAAATCATGTTACCAAATCTGTTATCCATTTTGCATAACCTGGAAAACAGTGGAAATTAATTATTCTCTCAGTTATTTAGTTCTGTTACCAGTGGCTTGAAAGGACTTTAAAAGTCAGAAAATACAGATAAAACTATTTTATTCAATCTTGTCTGGATTCAAAACATCTACTCCCATTCAGTTTCTGTGCATCTCTCCCAAGTTGCTCTATTTTTTCAAGCGTATTAAAAATTGTTTTCTATAAATACTTTTCATTGATTCTGATGACAGCTTTTAGGATTTTCTCAAACATGACCTCAATTAAGTAATCTCAACCTAAATACACCAGGTGGGAATGTTTTTATTCAAAGAAATGAGGTAAATGTATTAGCTTCCTATGAAATACTATACTGCAGGTTCTTCTTTTAAATCTTCTGTTGGAAATGTCTAATTTAAATTTCTGTTCCTGCTGCCTGTATTTTTGGTTAACCTAATTATTTGATATTTACCATAGCAAGCAGTTGAGCTGGCACCAAGAGAATGGTGCCAAGAAGGCAGAACTGAGTGTCCGAGGGGTGTGAAGGTGTGACCACTTGTGTTGAGCCTCGGCGTCTGCCTCCACTTCTGCCCCACTCCTGCCACGTGCTGTGGGAAGCACTGCTGCCACACTCCCCGGGCCAGCCCAGAACTCAGCACAGTCTAGGGTAGCCGGTATGCATGGTGCTAAGGGAGTCTCTGAGGTCTAGCCACATCCTGGGTGTTTTGGACCACATCCTTTACCCTTGCCCATCAGGCTCAGTGGCCAGAGCTGGTGGAGAAAGCAAAGCTGTCCTCTGATGGGGTCGGGCTGTCTCCACAGCATCTGAGGTTTCAGATGGCACCAAGGCCACCAGAGCTTTTAGTGTACAGCTAAGATATTTTCTCTCTTCTTACTGTACATCTAATATACAACTTGTAGTTCTGTCAATGCCAGTTAACTAATTGCAAATTAACTTGTTTTACCTAAGACAGTGGCAAATTCTGTGTCTGGACGCTCCACAGAGTTTTGCCCCAAGACAAGTTATTACATACATGAGTACAGACCAGCTGTAAATGCTAGGCTAGGTGTAGATGCTACAGTGATGGATAACGTGTTGGAGAGATGATGAAAATCTAAACATGTTTAAACACCATAACTTAGGTTTAAACACTGTAGTCAGTTTGAGTAGGGTCATGTTAAGACTTCCTTTAGTCCATTCTAACAATGAAGAAAATTCTGAAAGATTTGATTGTGCTAATTTAGAAATGCAATGTGGTTAAAAGCACTTAGTGAAATAGGTGAATTTTTGTATGCTAGGTTGCAAACTGTGGAGGCTACCAGCACTGAAATACTGGGAGGGAAAATCCTTATCTGGCACATTCTAATCCAGTGTACTTGAGAAAATCAAGCTGTGTAGTTTCTATAATTTTCTTCATCTAAGAATATAACATAAAATGGTGCTGCATTGCAGATCAGAAAAAATGTAATTTTTTTACTTCATTTATACAACTTCAAGCAACATCTGACAATGTAGCCTCTAGATGTTTGGATGGTAGGGCAACAATAGGAATTTAGAGTGGAAGTTATTCTTTCTGATTTGATGGGTTTTTTTCCTACAGATTACAGAAAAAGAAATGTAAAATACATACTAATTGGCTATTCTTAGCTTTTATTTTTGAGTTTCATTCTGGCATGTAATGGTTTGAACAGACAAACTATAATCCTTCTGCAGAAAATTGTAAGTGTGCAGAGAATTATAGCACTTAGTTTGTCTCAAAGAATATCCAAAATTACAGATTAGTATCAACTGAATTATAACCAAAGGATGTAGACACTTATTTCCACTGTTGTAAATTGGGAAAATTATCATCCTGAAAAAAAATTTAATTACTTAATCTATGGAGAAATGTTTAAAAGATAATACATGAGGAAAACCCCAGAAGGTTTCTGATGAGGCACAAATCAGAAATAGTCATGATTATAAATCAGTAATAGCCAGTAGCACTACGTGGGAATGAAAGCAAATGAAGCCCGTGTTTGGTTTTTCAAGACACCTCATGTTGTTTTTACCTTCTTTTAGTATGCTATTTTCAAAATTATTAAATCAGTTAAAAGCCATACTTTGGTTGAAATCCAGATTTTTCAAAATACTTTATGTTTATGAAAACGTTCGTTATCTGTGGCCAAATCTTACTTAACTGTAAGATAGTCTAGATGAAGCTCTTGCCACTTGAAACTGAAAGAGCATGAGAACAGCTTGGCAAAGTGATTCCTGATTTATGTATGCATGTCAGCATTTCACAAGTACTAAAATATAGCATTTGCTTATTTGCATGATGGTGCCCAAGCTAAAAGATATCAATTTAACTACTACTGGTTTATTGGCTCTTGGATGATGCTTCTGAATATATTTTATAACTGTAAAATAGTTTTATCAGTCTGGTGATTTTGTTTTTACTCACAGACACCAATATATGGAAATTAATGATTGTTTTCTTCAGTATAGTATATTATTGTGTGCATGAATATTGCCTGAAATACCACGCATCTGAATTTTGCAGTTGTCCTTGGCAAATGAAGAGCAACACAGCTCATCCTTGTGTCCAAATCTGTGCCCTTAACTATCAGCCCTGCTGTTCACAGTCATGACTGCAAAGGCCATTAGGGCCAGCTGTGTAGATAACTTTGTCACAGACTACTCAGAAATGTAGGGTGAGGTTTTGTTGCTTGTTTGCTTGTTACAGAACCTCTGAATAATCCTGATAAGGAGGTGCTTTTGCTAGAGAAAGCAGAGCCCTCTGCAGCAGTTGTGTAGCATGGAGGTCAGGCACATAATGCAAGGGAGTTCCTGTTTGCTGCTTTTCCATAAGAAGCCTCAAGACCCGAAGTACTGTATTGATTTCTTGCGGGCACCAAAAATGCTTTCGCCTATTCGGCATTCAGCCTGTTTTTTTTCTGCTGTGCCACCTGATGGTGCTTCATCAGGCAAACAGCTGAGCTGAAAGGATGTGCAATTAAAACATGCCACAGAAGTATTTATTCATTGGGCTTAAACCAAGACAGGGATTTAAAAAGAAACATCACCCAGGAGCTCGAGTGTTGCAAGAGCTGGTACGCCCTTCTATCTGAGGGAAAGGGCAATATCATCATCACCAAAATAGTCTGAATTTCAAACTCCAGACTTCAGTTGTTTAAAGGCTTTAAAAAATGTATGATAGAACAAACTCTTCTGGGTGTTCCTTATTTAGATCTAATTAGGCTACCTTGACCTGCAAGAAAATTAGACTAAGTGTTGCTGGGAAGAGAGAAAGTATTTTTATTTCAGTTTTTGTCTGGAGGGACGGTTTTTGCATGGCACCCTTCTGTAACATTGATCTTATCGCATATATTATTTTTATCATGCGTGTATCATTTTGATTTACTAACTAGATTACTGTAGCTGTAGAAGGTAATCAGGCCACTTGATTATTCACTTTTTATAGCTGCCATAGAGTTTGGGAGGAGGAAACAAAACCCATAAGCAATCCTTAAATCTTCTGTGCTTTCTTTTGCTCCCATTCCTCTGTGCATTCTTTTGCTCCCATTCCTCTTTGCAGTCTGGCAATGATAAATGGGGAGCACAGGAATTAATAAAACTGGATATTTTTGAAAGCTTGTTAGCCTCTAAACCACCCATCTGGATTGCTTAGTGTGGCAAAAATAGAAAATAGGGAGCTTAAACTAGACAGGTTTTAAAATGTGAGTCTTTGTACAGGCCAATGAAAAACATTAAAGTGTATGTAAAGGAGAAATGTTTGCTGACACTTTTGTAAAAAATGATTCAAACATTAGTACACTACTAACAATATTGAAGACTTTGTAAACATAAATTTATAGTGATTCATTCCCATAATTAGTTCACCCATTTAAAAAATATATCAGTAACTTTTTTTTTGGCTTGGGGTAACAAGTGAAAGCATTTGGGCTTTTGTTTTGGTTGGGGTTTGTTTTTTTCTGCTTGTTTTTCACAAATGACAGTGAGGTAGGAGAAATTCTCCACATTGCTTCACTGTGTCTTATTCTGAGAAGTTAAGGGCATGAATTTGCCCTTAAATATATTTATTTTTTCACAGCTGTCTTTCACTATTTTCAAGGGCAAGTGAAGTCTTAATTATAAATATTAAAGTCTTAACCGGATTTTCAGAGACAGAGATCGGAAACAAATGCTAGCATTTTTCAACTCAAACATTTTCTTTTGTTGTGAGGGGGAAAACAAAATTTGGTGTGGCTCTTTAGAGGGTAGATGGGCATCTTGGAATGATGGGCCAAACCAATCACTTCTTACAGCAGAATGAACATGCTGGTTGCAGAGTGTGTACCTGCCTACTGCTCTCAAGATGTGTCCCAGGGAGATTTTATGTGCATGGGAATGAAATACTGACTGCAAAGTCGGTGAGAGTTTGACTCACAGTCAACAACATGCTTTAAGGTTCTTCACGAATTTTGAAATACATTTCTTCACCTGAGTGACTAGTGAGAAATGGTCACAAGGAAGTTGAGCAGATCTGCCTGAGGATGCACCGAGTCTCTTGCTCTGTTGCCAGCAGCACCCACAGACGATTAGTAGGAAATGCACACCTGCAGAAGGTGCATGCTGTACTGCTCCTGTACACAGTGCTGATCATGTATGCTGCACTGCTCTTCCAGCCTCCAGTGGTTTGCCCCTTAGGCACTTCTGAACCAGAGGTAGCAGCTTTGTGACACACAGTGGATTTTCCTGCCATTTCTCTAGCCAGTTTTTGAACATGTGTAAGCTTTTAGCAGTCATAGTATTGCAAGGCAAGCAATGCCACCAGTTAGCTGATTCTAATCCCAGGGAGAGAAAAAGCATCCTTCCCCACTTATCTTCTCCACAGCAAACACAGTTAGTAAACCTTGTTCCTATTCCAGCCTCAGCTCTCCTTTTTCCATGCTATAGAAGCCAGGCCACGTACAGAATATTTCCTTAGGAAATGTTCTATACTTTTCACAGAATTGTAGGATGGTTTGGGATAGAAGGGACCT
>VZTV01117029.1:0-10655 GCA_013400875.1 Anhinga rufa
AACTCAAGACATCCTATGATTCTGATTATATTTTATGGACTGATGTATATTTATACAGTGCATTGATAATCTAGTGAGAATCAAACAATTTGTGAAACCAGGTATTTTGTGCTATAGCATAAAGTAGAAAGGGGAACTGCCCTCCTGTTTTTCAGTCACAAAAAAAAACCAAAAAACCCAAAATCACAAAAGCAGTTCCTTAATCTCATGCTCTGGGAAAATACCTGTTTCACTAGTGCAAGGTATTGGTTGCTGTACTGGCTCCCCCTGGGTAACGGCTGTACAAACATCTGTAGAACTTTATTAACCTGTTTAGCCATAGGTGCACTAGAGTAGACTATGAATGAGTAGACATAATTTCATGCATAGATTAAATAATAGTGACAGTTGTTTTTCAGCTTCTTGTTTATCTGCAGCCAGCCATCCCTCTGTTCCCATCTCTGCATTAATTTGTCTCATCTCTGGTTTCCTTCTATAGGCACATCAGGAACTAAATTAACTGAAACCCATTGGTTTCATTCTGGGATCCTTTATCCTAGTGCTTTATTCCCTTTATACAAGAAAACGCTGTTGCTGTTGCTAGTTTAATTTTGTTCACATCACCATTTCAAAGGTGGCGGACCAGCTGACAACTCTTTTCCCTTCTGTCTCTCTTATATTGCATCCTATTTTTGTGGTACCTGCAGATTTTCTTCTGCCTCCACAGTACCGCTGACAGAAAAAGTTGTGCTGGCAATTTTATCCAAGAGAGGCTGCTTACCCTACCCTCCTTTCCCCAGGCTGAGGCTCCGTGGTTACAAGCATGTCTGGTAGTGAGGCAATTTGGTTTCACTTTACTTCACAGCCTTCATAAGAAGAAACAACTGAAGTAAGATAAGCAAGGGAGAGGTGTAAAGAGAAGGAAAAAGAGGAGACTCAGAAGTCAAATGCACTCAGTTTGCCACTCAGGTAGCAGTTAGATTTGTCAGTGGGAATACCCAAGGTGGATTAGAAGGAGTTTAGGAGAGGAAGAGACCTAGGACGCTTAGATGGAAAGTGGAGAGGACAGGAGGAAGAAGCAAGAACAGAAGTGAACGTGAGACCACTCTTTCCTTCTATGTGTGACCACAATGACCAGAGCTTCAAAAATTCAGTTGGAGACAGAAAATTTGGAAGATATGTGTACCTAACTGAAGAAAAGCCTGTCAGAAAGGAGAATGGTTAATGACTCAAAAGCAAATCCATTTACAGCATCTATGTGAGCTAAGCAGGACAGAGTAATTTAGATGTACGCACAGTGTAAGTGCAGACCTTCGTGTGCATTAAGAGAGGAAGGTGGAAAGTACTGTACCTGTTATTCACCTTTCCATGAACAGCCCAGATTGGATGAAGTAAGGATGAGATGGAAAGAGAGCCACAAGGTGCTGAAATACCTCTTAAGACTACTCCTAGGAAATAATTTATAAATTCTAACAAGCATCACCAATTTCAAAGATCCTTAAAGGTCCATTTCCTTGCTGACATATGCATGATCATTCTGATCATTCTCAGTCAACTTTATAACTAAAAAGATGTTTAACAAATGTTCTTCAGGCAAGAGGAACTTCCAACCAGCCTTCTGCAGGAGTGCAGAGAATTGATTTTTAAGAAATTGAATGACTGTCTTGTGTATGAGGGATTGGTATGAACATTAGTAATCTGAAATGCTCTAGAGAACAGTATCAACAAAAATGTCATCCACCCATGATAAACCAGAAATTTCTGTGCCAAACCAATCAATGGGTACTCTTGCTTCTCAAAGGCAGATGCAATTGGCATTCTGGGTCTGAAAGAGCAGGCCTAAATCCACTAGGAATTATCAATGCTAAGTTAGGAGAGGAAGATGTAAGGGACAGACGGGTTATTATAATGGTGAACAAACATGCTGACTTAACTTCTCTTTATATTATGCCAGTTTATTACAAAACAGTAGGAAAAATCTAATCCCCCGTTAACAAGAGGCCATATGGGAGAATTATTTGAGGATGTGTAACTGCAGAGTACACTTGCAGCATAAGAGCGCAAGGTCTTTACTGTGCAAGCTTAGTGCTAAGTAATGGCAATGAAATAGCAGATCTGAGCCTGAAAATGTGACAGTACAGCCCAAGCCCTCCCTGTTGGACTTAGGCAAGCCTGAAACTGCAGCTTCGGCTGACGCTTGCAGAATGTCACTGTGAAGAGTGGCTCCCATGATCAGCTGTTATGTCATGCTGTGCAGATTTTTTTTGTTTTAATTCTTGCAGCTTCGTGTGGACCATGCAAATGAAACCCAGTGCTGTCTCTGAAAATAACAATGCCTAGCAATTAAGTACAAGAGTCACGATACATTCATGCTGCATCATAAGGTTAAGCCTTCAATAAGTTTCAGAGCCTAAAACCACAGGAACAATAAATAAATTACAGTGACTCGTGAGAACTATAGAGGAATACTTCTGAATTAATAACAATATTCGTGTGCTGCTTGCCCATCAGCATATCAACCACAAGTATCCAGAGGCAGTCAGTAGAGGGTATGACACAAGACCTTCATTGTGGAGGATGACTGGTGATGGTGATGGTCCCATTCTGCTGATGGGTCCTTCTGCTGCCACTTTGCTACAGGGTACAGCAAAACCTGTAATTTATTTAGTGCATTGATCAGCCTGACAGCTTTGCTCTGGTGGCTCAGAATAAAGCTCCTGGGACAATTTCAATGAATGGTTTAGCTTAAACTGTTTATGATACCTTAACACTGGATTCCCTCATTCAGGTCTTCACTAACATGGAGCCAGAGGGGAGAACAAACTACAGCTTGGTGAGACAGATCTGAAGCCTGGATCACAGCAGTTGCTTTTTCACGTTTTTCTGCCTCTTTGTTACTGATTATAATTCCCTGAGCAGCTTAACTGTCAGAAATAACACCTCATTTGTGTTTATCTACTGACCATAAATGATATTAAGTATTTTATTCCGGACTTCTAATAATTAATACACTGTAAATTTGGCTGACAATAAACACCCATTCAATTTAGGTCCTATTTTAAGAAAAGTTGTTCATAATCCTACTGTGTTCATGATCCTCTGGAAATTACTTAAAATCAACTGTTAAGGTTTTGAGGTATTTTGTAACTGGGAAGCAATTGTCAGGAAAGAAGTTTCACACAAATTTAGTCACAGCTACTAGCAGTACTTAATCAGATCTTCTCCAGTAATGTTGTATGAGTCCCTGTTAGCTCTTATTCAGTTAGTACGTAAGATCATTGACTCCTGGTTTTACATATTTATTATTGGGTGGGAAAATAGTGTCACTGCAATATGTATTTGACCTACAAAGGTCCATATTCTTCTTCAGTTTCTTGGGAGTCCCAATGGAGTAGTTCACTTACCATTAGGGTAGTCTACATTCAGTGCCAGAACTGGAGAAAATTTTAGTTGCTCAGATGAGTTGGATGTACTTTTTAGTGCTTCACCATGGCTACAGGAAATATTATCAAACATTATCCTGTGTGGGAGGGAACAACATGACGGCAGCTTCCTTGATCATTTCCAGGAAAAGTTGTATCATGGTTTTTCAGGTACTATTGCTACGAATTATTACTGCCACAAGCCAAATTCCTTTTACGTTTTCATCCCTTGCTGAAAGGTGATAGTATTCCAAGTCCTGCTCTTAGTAAGACAAACCGTCTCTCTTGTCACTGCCACTTGCGTAAGCAGGGAGAGGCACACTGGAGTCTGTAATGAAGGTTTATGTGGTAGTGTATAACAAAGCTCACATTTGTATCCCAAATTCTCTTTTCCTTTCACACTCTTATTTTTCCTTCAATCTGTAGCTCTTCAACTACTTGATACTGCTTTTCCAGTCTTCTGTCTATCTTTGCCAGATAAACGGCATTCCTTTGACTCCTCCAAGTGTTGTAGTAGAGAATAACTGAGATCAGGGATATTCTGAATTTAGCTCCTTGTTTTGCGCTTTTCCTCTTTTTAATTCCCCTCTGAATGCTCTTGTTCAGTCTTATAGTTTTTGCTTGTGCATTTTTCAAGAGCTGTCTCCCATCTGAAAACCCCTTGCCATTTAACTCCTATATTTAATTAAGGCAAGGAAAAGACACAATCCTACTGGTCAGTTTTAAGAGATGTAGACAAAGCTCCCCTGGGTTCAGTTATCCATGTGGTCCAGCTGGTGGTCTAGTTTGCTGAATCCAACTAGGGACACTTCATCTGGCCAACAACCTGTTCCTGGAGGAAGTAAATGGAGCAGCAAATTCTTCCCAAGCAGCTGAATATCCCCGTCTGCCCACCAGCACCCCAGACAGATGGATGACTGCAGCTGCAGGAAAGGGTTTGAAGCACCGAATGCTGCTTTTTGTGGTGATACCAACCCCTCAGCCTAAAACTGCTGCTTGCACCTCATCTTTTGGTGCCAGCCTCTGAGTCTGGCAGCAGCAGGATTTCTCCTTTCCTCTCTGCCTCCCTTCAGCATCATCCAGAGCCTCAGTGCCGAGCACAGTTCCTGCACCCTCCACTTCTCTGAGACCAACTTCTTCTCAGTTGCTGCTGCTAAGAAGGTGGAAAGATGCTGGTGGAGGAAGATGACTGCTGCAGGATCGGTAGTGGGAGACTGAAACCAGCTCGCTCTGGAGGAAGGTGTATGTGATGGAGCTGGGAGCCCGCAGATAGCCCCCCCCCCCAGTGCAGTTTCCCACTGTTAAGTGCCTCTCACAGGCATTCAGCAGACCCTGCTTTTCTCTCAGCCATTCAGACTTCATTTTATGTGATGAGTGTTACATGCATACGATACCCATCTCTGTAAAATTCAGCATTTAGGTCTTCTCACCAGCAAAAATATAATATATGCACATATTCAGGGACTGGTTACAGAAAATTTTGACTAATTCTCATGAAAGTTGGAGGCAAGCTGTGGGAGCCTTAAGCACCCATGTTACTAGGCTACTGCATCTATACACGTATCATTAAGAGACAAAGCTCTTACAAAACAAAATGTAGGAAACTATCCTGCATCACTGTCTGGATGATTAGGATATTCCTCCAAAAGTCACTGAAGCCTGTCGCTCAAGCTTCCTCAGCCTGAGAGACAGGCTTCAGTGTTGGTTAGAGTCTTTTTTAAGGTCAAACTCACTGTGTGAAACGTAAGTAGTAAATAGGGACAGGAACTGGCTGGGAAGGCTCACCTGCCATGTTTTCTAGTCTGCGCACCACACTGGGCAGGCTCTTGCCCCTGTGACAACTGCCCTTGGGGAAAGCCCGGCAATGAAACACATACTGTGAAGCATGTTGGTTCCTCAACGTGTTTCTGTAAAGGGTAAATCCATTTCTGAGCAGAGAGTCAGTGTATAGCATAGCTCGTGCTTCAGTCATGGGTCACTGTAGCCACTAATACAGCCAGATTGGTACCAAGGGGTTTGGTTCATCCTCTGAGCAGCAGAGATTTTCACCTCTGCTGTGTCAGAGAGAAGGACTGGAACAGGAATTTAAGTCAAGTTGGACAGAAGTTTGTAATTTCTATCCTTCAATAGATTTATCATCGTGGATACCCTTTCACTAGATGCACATTGTGAATGTAAGTTGTGTCCTCTTCTGCCTGTGAAGCTATGAAATGATTCTCTCCCCCAGTAGAAAAGGTGACACCATCACTGTGAAAAACACATACTTACATGATCTATATTTCTGGTTTTTATTAACTCAACATTGTCTCCTACAAATACGATTTGTCATTCACCAGAAGATTTGAAATGTAGACTTAAGTTACACATAGGTATAAAAAGCATAAAACAGCACACACGGTACCACTGTTTAGACCAGAAAACATAGTGTTGTCCCACAGATAAGAGCGCTATTCAAGCTCAGCTCCATCGCCTTCTGCCTTACGGATTCAGTCTTCAAAGCTGCAGATGCTTCTGCTTCTTCCCCCTCAGCTTGTGAAGCCCTGCCACCTTTCCCCTGGTGTTTCTCACCCGCATCTGGCGCACGGACCAGGGAACCACAGGGCAATCCCATCCTGCTCCACCAGAGGTTATAAAACCTTGGGTTCCTACTGGCTCTTCAGAAACGTTTTCCTCTTTCTCTTAATATTTATGTACAATATATGAAGGGATACGATTTGCGTCTTAGATTTAGACATATCTCTTGCCTCATACTTAAACAATAACTTGAAAAATATTTTACAAGGAAAAAGAACATTGTTCATCTGAATGTCATTCATTATTATATCGCTATATTTTATACCCTATTATTTATATATACAAAATTTCTTAATTGCCTTTTACAGATGCATGGAAGCATATAATATAACCGTTTTAAAGTATCCCATTTTTAGACTTTTTTTTCTTGGCTCATGTCAATCTCTTTAATAAACTATGGTTGCTTGGAGAATATAGGAAGTATTTGGAATGTTGTTTAAAGTTTAATAATAACTGGTAGCATTGTCCATTTGCGGCCTGAACGGTTGAAGTACCTGTCAGGGCGATCTGGTAGAGATAGCAGCATCATAAGACTTAAACAATCATGGTGAGCTGTTAATGTGCAGTGTCGACGGGTGCCAGGTTCTGTTCTTTATTTGCAACTTTTCTTTTCTTCGGCTGTGTTTTGTTGTTGTTTTCCCTCTGTTCGCGGTTTTGTCTCCGGGCTGCTCGCCCTTTGCTTTCCTGTCTTGTCTCCTTGCTTTCGTCTTTGTTGGACTTTTTTCTTTTCTCCTCCCTATTTTTTTTCCCTGAAATAAAAATGATGGCACATTAGAAGATTTGCTCAGGCTGTTGCAATTCCAACTCCCTCACTTTGCCATAGCCTGTAAAATCGGCCCTGGATTAGCACCTCCCGTTAGAAGCTGGACGCTAGTACTAGTGTTTGGAAGTGCCCAACTCTTCATCAAACTACTAAATTCAGCCACTGGCCTAACACCTCCCATCAGTCTGACTCTAAGCAAAGAGCTGAGAACTCCCTGGATGAGTCCTGGTGCTTTAGAACTGGTATAAACATCTCACACACTCATAGCCTGTCTCCCACAGCCAGGGGCACGGCTCCACAGACTCCACCAAAATACAGCTTGTTTGGGGACATCTATGGCTGAAGCCAGGTAGCATTAACTATTGACTGGTCTAAATTTATCTTGGGCTGGGACCCAGAGCATCTGGTGAGAGGAAATTAGCCATCATGTTACTCGCCTTCACTGCCAATGTTCAGCACCTACGTCTTTTAAAAATCCCTCTCCCCTCCCTTAACCCCAACCACACCCACAACCCAGGGGATTAATGTATTGCAACAGGAATGCCACCACAAAGTGTCAGCTGCAGCACAGGTATGTGACCCTTTTCAGACCAGAAAGTGGTGTTCCAAGTCTTAAGTCAAACTTTAGACCATTGTTACAAAATCAGGTATTCAAGTACTTTATTGCTTTAAATACTTGTGAAGGTAAGACATTGAGGATTTTGATACTGCTAGAGACCTCTCCAATAAAGCTTCCCATCCACTTAGGAACATTAAAACTTTGTGTATTAGCTGTGGAGATGATACTGCATAATGCATTTATGCATGGACATAAGGAAGAAATTCTTTATGCTGAGTGTGGTGAGGCACTGGGCCAGGTTGCCCAGAGAAGCTGTGGATGCCCCATCACTGGAAGTGTTCCAAGGTCAGGCTGGACGGAGCTTTGAGCAACCTGGTCTAGTGAAAGATGTCCCTGCCCATGGCAGGGGTGGGGGTTGGACCAGATGACCTTCAAGGGTCCCTTCCAACCCAAACCATTCTGTGATTCTATGATTCTATTCCTTCTATTTGCTTTACAAACCACTGTAGGTATGACATTGAATCAAACTTGTACGTACACACAAGCCTAAAACAGATTAGATTTTTTTCTGTGTGTTCATCTACTGAGCTATGCAGCTGAAATTCACCTGTGGTTAGATGAATCCCAATGATGTCTTGAAAAGCAACCTTGCTAGATCCTTTCATGATACAATGTCGCACTGACCTGTATGCCCCCTTACACGGAGAAGTTTCTGGACAAGTATTGAAAAGCCAAACTCTGTTTTATGATGTCCTGGTAACAATGCTACTGAAAATAATCTATCCCTCTTTGTTACAGCAAAAATACTTTTTACTTTTAAATATCAGCAAAGGGAATCCAGGCTTTCTTACACTGATATTGGGAGGTGTTACACAAACCTGGCAATAGCTCTTGCTGTTGAGGGTGCTGAACGCAGGGAATTTTCCCCATTCCAGGCTCAAAACCAGAGCTCAGTGGTTTTGGTGCCTTGATGGGCTCTGTGGGAGTAGGTCACAGTGGGGGAATAGGTGCAGGGGCAGTGGCTTTGTTCTGAGAACAGATGACCATCCAAGGAGGAGTAGGTCTGATAAAGGGAGAGAGATTCAGAGCAGGTGAAGAGAAGGCAGAAAGCAAGGCCTAAGACTAAGATGTGAGGATATGCTGTATCCTCTTCTTGTTGTGTAGCTCTGTGGGCTTATTTTACAGCTTCCTTACCATCAGTGCCTGAGACTGGAGAGCAAGGGAAGGTTTAGATACACACGTTAAGTCAAGTAGGGAGAAACATCTGCCTTTCTCATCTGTTGTTTCTGAAACATGCAGTACAGCTTTAAATGTAAAACGGCTCCTCAAATTTTAGGTAACCAGTCAGAGATTACCCCACTATATGCCCACATACCTGCAGGATCCCTCTCTGAATTTGGTAGTGCCATCTAAGATGTGCAGAGGTGAGCAGGGGAGACCTGCAGAATGGGTGTGTGAGGCTCAGCGAGAGCTACCACCAGTGGGAGAGCTGGAAGATCTCCATGCAGAAGTGAGTATGCATCTTACCCAGCTGTTCTGCTGTCTCTTCCTAATGGATAATGACAGTATGGAATTTCATTCCAGGGGTTTGTAAATACAGTTGGCCCAAGATGAAGTGTTATTGGAATGGAAACTGTCCAGACATTCAGTGTTTGACATTGTTCACTTGGTGATTAGCCAAAATCCTTCAGCTGTGACTTCCTTGGCACGATTCTTTAAGGATGTTGGAATGACATTTAATGGTTTCCCTTTCAGTCATGGATGAGGCTGTATGTATTTATATGTACGTGTGTGAATATACTAAGAATACTCTCTCTTTCTCTAGCTAGAGACTTATCTAGGCGTGGCTTGACTGTTTCTGTTTTAATCAGACTGGTGTCATAAAGGACAAGCAAAACTGATCTTTGGAAAGTACTTAAAACTCAGTCCTAATTCTCTTCTACTCTGAGGATGACTAGTTTGGAGTCATCTGTGCAATTTTATACATGGTTTAATGCCATTCACCTCCATGCTGTTGCCATTTGTGAAAAGATCTGCCCGCTAGACCTGTGCTGTTCCGGTGATGCAATAGAGCATAAAAGGGTCATCTTTGCTGATTCTTTAGCTCCTTTCACCACTATTTTAAAAAGTGGGAGTTTTTATATGACAGTATAATGGTACTTCCAGTCAGTCCTTGGTTCAGTTTAGACCCAAGGGAAGATTCTACCCACAGTTATCTGCTAGCATTGGGGTGTAGCTGGAGCCGCATTCTTGCGTGCATCTCTCCCTGTTCATATCCCTGCTCTCTTCTTCCCAGAGGCTCGTTCTTGAATATTTTTTCTTCTTAGTACTACTGGCTAAAGCCCACTTCACAACAGCATATTGAACTGGGCACCAAAAGTTGTGGCAATGCATTGGAAATTTGAGCATTTGGCCAGCTGTGAAATGGAAAGCGCAAGAATGACACAGGCCATTATGTTTACAAGTTCATCTCTGAACTACTTTGCATTCGAAGAAGAAGAAAAGGCAAGAACAACATTAAAACTGAAGCTCGTCAAAGAAGTAAATGATGCAGTAACAGAACTTTGAAGAAAATATTCTCCCAAAATCTCCATTTCCCTTGTGAAGAATGTTGTTGTTGTTAGAAAATGCTTCTGTGTTTGAACATGTAACATTGTATGCATATATAAAATCATAGAATCATAAAGGTTGGAAAAGACCTCTAGGATCATCAAGTCCAACCGTCAACCCAGCACCACCATGTCTCCTAAACCATGCCCTGAAGTGCCACGTCTACATGTTTTTTGAACACCTCCAGGGATGGTGACGCCACCACCTCTCTGGGCAGCCTGTTCCAATGCCTGACCACTTTTTACTGGAAGTAAATAAATTTTTCCTAATATCCAATCTAAACCTCCCCTGACGCAGCTTGAGGCCATTTCCTCTTGTCCTATCGCTAGTAACTTGCGAGAAGAGACCAACACCCACCTCACTACAACCTCCTTTCAGGTAGTTGTAGAGCGTGATAAGGTCTCCCCTCAGCCTCCTCCAGGCTAAACAACCCCAGTTCCCATAGCCACTCCTTGTAAGACCTGCTCTCCAGACCCTTCACCAGCTTCGTTGCCCTTCTCTGGACACACTCCAGCACCTCAGTGTCGCTCTTGTACTGAGGGGCCCAAAACTGAACACAGTATTCAAGGCGCAGCCTCACCAGTGCTGAGTACAGGGGCACCATCACTGCCCTGCTCCTGCTGGCCACACTATTCCTGATACAAGCCAGGATGCTGTTGGCCACCTTGGCCACCTGGGCTCACTGCTGGCTCATGTTCAGCCGGCTGTCGACCAGCACCCCCAGGTCACTCTCCGCCGGGCAGCTTTC
>VZTV01117029.1:11012-27970 GCA_013400875.1 Anhinga rufa
CCCCCCCGCCCCGTGACGGGCGGCCACGCAGGGCGGGAGGTTCCCTTCTCTCTAGGCTCGAGTTACTTCGTGAGGCGTTAGGAGCGAGCGCTTCCTGCCGTTCTGCCCGCGGTTCGGTCGTCTGACTTCGCTTCACGTTGCGTGCGGGTGAGGTTTTTGTAGTGTGCCGGGAAGAGGATATAAAAAAGGCAGCGAGTTGTGCCGCAACACGGGGACACCGTGCTTTCCTAGTGGGTTACAGAATTCTCTTGCAGTGATGCACTACTGCTACTAACGCTTGCGCCTTCTTAAGGATTCAATAAAACCTTTCAAAATTAAAAAAAAAAATAAAAAAAGAAAAAATAGGGTAAGTCTCTTTAAACAGGAGATAGTAAAACATTTTCCAAGAGAATTGTTTGCTCATGAAGATGTGGTTTCATGAGATTCTAAGAGTTCTGTGAAGTATTTGGCATTAAAACAGCCTTTATTCGAGAACCGAAACTTCGTACAGCCAGCTGTGCTGGAAGGAGCAGTCTGTCGGCACTGTCGAGTGAAATTGCTTGTAGATAGGGGATACTTTACTGCTTCTAACAACAGCAACTTTGTATATTGAAGAAATTCTACAGACATGCTATGATTTTGAGAAGTGCAGCAGTTCAACTTAAATGCAAGCATGAAATTAATTCAGAGAACAATATAATTGCATGTCAAATCAGCTTAAAGGTGCCAAGTTCTTGTTAATCTAATTTATAGCCCCTAGTCAAAGAAATCCCTGTGTCTGTATTTATGCAACCCATGTCTGAATACATCTTTTAAGTATGCAAACCAGAGTATTTCAGAGAAGACTTTGCATTATTGCATCAGATGTGGTGTTTCCACTAGACCAATAGCCATATTTTATGGAGTAAAGGCAGGAAGGGTTGGCGATGACTTAGGAGAGCTTGGTCCTTAAGAGTACCATGTGAAAGAGAGTTATTTACTGCAAAAATCATGGCTGACGTGGATTAACTACTGCAGGTTCCAGATTTCATCTACTTTAGGCATTGTCATTTAGTCCCACCCTGTTATATTCAGCTATAATTACTACGGGGAGCTCAGAGCAGCATGTTTTTCACTTCTCCCTTCCGTGGGCACTGAAACCCCAAACCACCATAGGAAGGCGTAAAATCTGATTGTGCAAACTCCTTCGCTTTTGGGAGGGGGTGTCACAGAGTAGGTCTTGTGGAAACCCCAGAAGGATGAGAATCTGGCATTGGGTATTTGGGGTGATCGTATTTCTTTTGGAGAGATCACTCTCACAAAGAAATTTACCCTGGGAGAGCAGAAGGAGCAAGAGGAGTCACAGAACTGTGTCTGGCAGGGCTGCAGGCACCGATGTAATAGGCCCCTATCTGGAAGGGTCCTGGCACTTCTACTGTGCATGTCACCACGGACCACAAAATCCTCCCCACTACACTGTAATAAGCTGAAGAGCTATAATAAAAGACCACAAGCCACAGCTGTAACGTGCCACAGTGTTCTTTCACACCCCTCACAGCCTCGGCTGACCTCTCAGCACTTTTCCGGCTACTGGAGCACTGTCAGCACTGGGGCTCCGGTACCAGTGCTCCAACACCGCCGTACGCCATGAGGCATGGGGACAAAACTTGGGGGCTAAGTGCTATCACTCAGTGTCACCCTCCTTCCCACCTATCTACACCCTTCTCAGAGACTTTTTTCAGTCCTCTTAGACTAAAAGTCTGTCACCCTTTCCTCATAACGTGACCTGGACAACAACAGCATGACAACCCAGAAGAAGCTGTGCTGAGCAAAGATACCGGTAAGAGGAGCACGCCCCAGGCTCTAAAACCACTTACGACAGCTCTGTCTACAAGAGTCATGTGATAGTATGCAAATGAGCATGTCACTCTCATTTTCAAGAGAAGTGACACTTTTTTTTCTGGAACACAGGCATTGTACTCACACTACTTGCCAAGATAACAAGCCTCCAAACCCCCAACTGCCCAATGATGCAAAGGACATTGTCCTTTCATTCACAAGCCATTAGCGGCTGATTCATCTGGTACATCCTTTTGAAGTTTAAACGTTCTTATCAGCAATCATTGTTTTCCTAGTTATAGTGGCCCTATTTTATAATCACTAGATTTTCAGGTGACCAGAATGGTGAGGGTCAACAACTTCAGAATTACTTTGGTGCCACATGGCTCAGTGCATTTCTGGCCTCACTCTTGAAAATGCACCAACTGCTGAAGTGAATCTAGGTAAAAATTTTAACGGAACTGAGGTCCAAAGGCATTGAAGGAGCAATTAATTTGGCCAAACATAGGTTCTCCTGCTGTTGAGATCCATGAGAACAGCCTACCTGACTTCCACATACCAGTCCAGATGGATACAGGTCTTAAGACATGTGTCATATCCACAGTCCTGTGTGGTGATCTTAAATAACCCAAGATACCTCAGAAGATATTGATACTTACGGTTGAGCAACTGCATTAGAGGACTTAGTGGCTAACTTACACTTACGTGCCTATCTCCTCTTGAAAGTGGAAATATTCTCTAGATGCAGACTCTAGGTCATGTTGGAGCCTGAGACCTACACTAATCTTTCCATGAGATTCGGGGTCGTTGATCTTCATTTGCCTCTGAAAATAGGATCTGGACTACTAAATTGCATTCACTTGAAAAATGTTCTTATTTACATCATGTGTACTAATGTGTCCTTGCAAGAAAAGGGCAGTGCTGAGGCAGGCACGTTTGGGGGAATAAGAACATTGTGTCTAAATACAGGAATAGATCAGGCCTGCACAATAGCCCTTTGCATAAAGCAGGCAGAGAGGAAAGAGAGGAGGCTAAGGAGATCAGCTATGCTGAGACAGGAGGCATCAGGCTTTGCTGCTGTAGCACATAAAGAGCAGGTCATATCCCATTAGGTGTATGGGAAGTAGGAAGGGATCATTTCTTCCATGGGCCCCTTGGGAAATGACACTGCTACACTCATGAGCTCATAAGCAACGCTTATGGAAAGTCCCTGGTTTAACTGTCTGTGATGACCTCTTTGCAATAGAAATGGACTGGATCTGCTATTCCTGTGCCATAGAAAAGACATTGCCAGTGCCTGAAAATACAAGAATATCCTTCAGTCAAAGAAGCAGCCAGAGGAGGAGGATTTCTATAATGAGTTCTGTTTGCTGTTTGTGGAGACATTTACTGTTCTCTCTTCAAACCAGAGCCTGTGGGGATTTATTTCCTTTGCACTTGTCTGTTGGGACTAAGGGAATTTGTTAGCAGCCTTGTTTTAATCAGGACTAATGTGCTAACAACAGCAATTTTATGATTACATAACAGTTTTCATCTTATAAGATTCCACAGCTTAGAAACTTTGAACACAGCTTCAAAAGACAGGAAAGTAATGGCTATTTAGCAGAGCAGAAAACCATTCCACATTGCTTAGGATGGGAAGTGACATACATCATGCTGGTAATTAGGAAAGTGGCATTTTCTCACCAAGCTTGCTTTGAGATTTTTTAACAATGGCTTCTGAATGGGATTTCATTTTTACAGCTCTCCTAAGAGTTGTAAAAAGGTAGATGAGTGTCCAAATCCACCATGCAAGCCTCTTTTAAGACTAACAGAATCAGATGCCGATACAAAGGTTGGTACCAGAAAACCTTATCCTGTCATTAGAGGGTCAGGATATTGGCAGAAATCTATAACAGTTTGTCTTCCTTTCAGATATCAATAATCCAAGCCCTCCCATTAGCCTGGATTGAGGTCATAAATATAGTCCTTTTTAGAGACTTAGTTCAGCTGGTTCAGGCTTTTGAGCAAACCAGAAATAAAAATGTGATGCTGCATTATGTCAGAGCTGCATGTTTAGTCTGCCTCTCTAGAAATAATCAAGAAAAGTTACACATGATAAGAGACAGATGCTAGTGCCTTAGCAGACATTTGAACTCTTTCTAGTACAATAGTAAAAAGGAGAAAACACACAAAGAAACTTCTTTCTTTAGTACTCAAATTTGTAGTCGCAGTGCTCAGAAGGGAGGGATAAATAAGAGAAGCCACTTTCCTTGGCTTTACTTAAACCTATTTTATCAATGTAACCTGCCAATTCAGAAGATACTCATATGACCCCAATGTTTGGATGCATCCATAAGAATGCATTTTTCCCTAAATGACCACAGCTGGGAGCTGGGCTATACCGATGACTGAGTACGGATCCTGGAGGGGATTTGCGAGTGCTGGCTCTAACGCTTGGGTTAGGCCAGCAGTTCTGCCTTGGTACTAGATGCCAGGGCCAGGTAACTTAGGCATCTTCCACTGTTTCATTTGCTGGTAGACGTGCAGCTACACACTCCCCCTGCAGCCCCCTCCTTACATCTCCTTAAGTTTCCCAATGTGCCAGGAAGGTGAAGGAAGATGAGGAGTCAACAGGATGCACCTCTGGCCCCGCTCTGCACGGTTCACTTGTCCCCTCCGCTCTAAACTCAGTTTGTTTGCGTTCCTGCCTGGAGTGACACCTGTGCTGACAGGTAGATGGGAGCCCATGTGTGTCCCACAGGTAACCCAGGCCAGCCTGAAGGATGGGTCAGTCGGTCGGCAGTAGCTAACACACAGAGGGACAGCAGCCCCTGACGGATCTACTCAGCAAATCCATCAGCCCAGAGCCAGGGTGCTATTACTTAAATTCGCTGGAGGCCCAATTCTGCCCTGTCTTGTACTTGCTCAAGCACGTGGAGGTCACCAAGGTTGGTCTCTGGTGTAAATGAAGGGAGAATTTGCTTTCAAGGATTCTTTTCAAAACAAAGTGTTGAAAAACGACTGTTTCTTTCTGTTTCGTGTCTCCAATTTGTGTGTACTATTTCAGCTGGCCAAAGCATTGATCTTCCCCTCTCTAGGCAGTGTCAATATTTCCAAATACTTTTTCATCCTGATTAAAATTACAGGTCAGGTTTCTAAATTTCATACAGATCAGGGAATCCAAAGATCCCCTTTCAAAAAGGGTGACATGACATATCACTTTGGCCATCTCCATATGTTTCTGAAGAGTTTTTCTCACCTACTCAGAGGATACCTGGCATTTCACCAGGTAGAGAGCAGCTTGTGGAGAAGGACTGGGATGACTGAGACTCTTGGGCTGCCTCTGAAAAAGGCTCAGGAAATTTTTATGCCAAAGTGATTCAAGGCTTAGCCCTAGGAAGCTTGGGAAGCTCAGGTGACCAAGATTCTGTCAAAGGGATCTCAGGTTTTCAGGCGAGTCCTCGTCAGCCTGCCAGGTAGGTTTCCAAGGGCCAACCCAGTGGACAAGCAGACAGGTTACTAGGCAGAAACCTAACACAAAGGCAAAGTTGTTTCAAAACCTGCCTACTTTCCACTGGGGCTTCATTGAAATCAGCAAGTTTCTGGGAAATGTGATGACTTTGGTAATCTGGTATTTGGCATTCCTTTGGAAGATTCAGCCCTATAAAATATTAAAAAAAGATTTCTAAGTAGGGGTCATGGAGGACGTGCATGAAAAAAACTTGAATGCAAATATTTTAACATTACCCGTAAGCCTTCAATTTGAAATGAATCACAGATAGCAATTGTGCATGTAAATTTTATCCAGGCTGTCTTGTCTTCTTTTTTTTTTTCCAAGAATGTGATAAGTTTATTCTTTTTAAATCCCTCTGGGAATAAACTGTGCATTTGGAGCTGTTTGTAGTAACACAGGCTTTGCACACTGAAATGAGCAGCTGGCTTTATGAGTACCTTGAAGTGGAATGTGAAGAATGACTATGCCATGTGATGGTGCATCACTGGAGTCCGCTTCACTTAGTACACTTTACAAACTGACCACCATGCAATTTAGATTGGATACGAACAAGGTCGGATGGCCCAAAGGTTAGAGGAGGTGCAGCCCCCAGTGAGATGAGAAAGCAGCCTCTCATGGCAGAGGGCACTGCCAAGTGCTAAGGAAAGCCTGTAACCCCTTAGCCACCCCACCAGGAAATCTGCCCTGCGTCCTGTCCAGCACCGTTCCTACCAGCAGTATACAATGGCAGTTCAGCAGAACTTGCTGTAGGCATGTTTTGGTTTTCTGCTTGGTGCTTGTCTGGTGTCTTAAGAGTACTACAACAGTGCTGGTAAATTGGTAGCAACCCTAGGCTTTACACTTCCAGGTGTGCTTGTGGGGTGTACGCAGCCCATACGGTGGGGCTGGTTACAGGAGCCAAATTATAGGGCTGCAAAAAGGTTCTAGGGAACCCGAAGCAGAAGTTCAGTGAATGATATTTTCTGTACTGCAGTGTATTGCAAGAAGTCAAGACCTTCTCTAGCCTGTGAAAACTGGGACTGTGAGGACCAGGAGTCTCTCTTTCTAGCTGCGTCCTGCCTCCAGATGAAGAAGCCCGCTGTATACTAGTCAACTAATATGTTCATGCTTCTCTTTAAAACCAAGTAACTAATCACTTTCCTGCCTGCTCCAAGAATTTTCATGTTAGTAAAAAAGAGAAACTACTCACTATTTCTACAATTCTGAGTGTCACCTGCTCTTTCTAGCCACTCCTTAGGCACTCTTCTGTAACATCTGAGACCAACCCCGTAAATTAACGTAAATACATAATAAAAATATTAACATAATAGAAACATAATTAAAAAACAATATTTTGCAAGGGTATGTTACAGTGTGCTCAGAAACACTTTATAGACTGTCATACAGAAGTGTAGAATTTTCTGGGGCAAGAAAACAACAAACATACATGGTGCATACATACTCTAGTAAGATACTAAAAGGAGCAGGATGCCTTGTCCGAAGAATCCAGAGCAAATAGACCCTCACCCAACCTCAGCTAAGAACTCTAAGAAGGTACTTAAAATTGTTCATGTGCTTTTGAAAATGTTACCCAAGATATCTCTATGTCTAGAAAGTTAATTTATGTGCTCTGAAAGAGTGAGTTGCTTTCAGTTAGAAAACAGAGGTTCTATCAACCTTAAACCGGAACATGCCCTGTAGTATTTGGAGTTAATTCACAGAGGCTCTGCCATCTCCATATTGCGTCTTCCACTGTGTGACTTTTAAACATAAGGGTTTTATCCATCATAGCTTTAGTTTGATTTAAGACCACCAGGGAAAAATTCCAGCAACATAAAATAGACTGTGGCTGGGAATGTGATCCTTTGTCTCGGTGATGAACCTTATTTTTCTTTATAATACAGTCTTCATATGACTGCCTCAGGTTCCACAACTCTAAAATGGAGATGACAGTTCCTTAATTTTGGTAAGTGCTTTGGGATCTATGGATGAAAATCACTACTGGTGTAAATCAAAACCACTGAAGTGGACAGAGAGACTCCTCGTTACGTCAGTTAATGTTTTGAAGGACCAAACATCATGCTTCAATCAAATAGAGAGCTCAGGATCCTTCTTTACAGAGTATTGTTTCCTTGCTTATGCTTAAAGGTAGCAGGGGCTGGATCACCCACTGGTATTCCCTCCCACCAGCCACATCCGTACAAGAAATAAAGTCAGTTCCTCTGGATTTAAACTAAATCCTTCTGGTTTAGCAATGCACATTTCTACTTAAGCAATAAACATCTGTTGTCTGCCATTCATTAATATTAATTATAAATGGTCACCAGCTCATGGGATCCAAGTCCACCAGCTGAGATTTTTCCAGCTCTGACCTTGTTAGGATTTGTATAAAAAGTGTTCAGAAGGGTCCTTCGAAGCTCGAAGCCAACAATAAGTGCAATTTGCAGAGTACAGCATTTAGATTATGCACTTAGAACAAGAGCAGTCAGAAAGGGTGATGGGGATGGGGGGGAGGGAGGGAAGGAGAGAGTACAGACCCTGAAACAGCGTTCCTTTAAATGCTTAAGAGTTTTAGACCTTTCTGCAGGCTAATGACAGGGAGAGGTATTGTCCATAATGAAACTGGCCCATCCATTAAACATTACTGTAAATGAAAGGTTGCGTGAATTAAAGGTTGTTCATCTCATGTTTCAGGAATGTATCTGTGTTTCATGTCTGAAGCCTGTTTTCCTTTTAAAAGGAGTTCTTCAGATGACAAATGAGAGAGAGAATTTCAGAAAGCACATGGGCAGAAGTAAATACATGCTTAAGAACAAAGCAGAGGCATAACTGTAGCTGTAAATCTTTATACTGGGGCTACTGTTTGTCGTAGATATTGGGGAGGATTAGACTAGAATTGAGAAATTTCATTACTGGGTCATTTTGCTTGTAAACCAAAAAACAATAGAAAAATCCCCAGTTAATAATTAAATTCTAGCCTTAATATCACCTGTATATGTTCCACTCATGACCTCTGGTTAATTCTTCTGCTGCCATTTTGCATTTCAAGAAACTAAAAATAGAAAATATGGGAAACGCTTTTTCTGCATTTTGCATGGCCACTGCCTCTTTAAATGATAATTTTTTTCCTCCTCTTTAATTTCTTGCCACTGCAAAATTGCTTCAACAAAAATTCTGGAAAAAAAAAAATATTATTTTTTTTATCAGTCCTTAAAATTAGCTCATTTTTTTCAGGGCTAAGCATACAACACTTTTACCCTCATGGGCCACATCTTCATCTGCTCTTAAAATATATGTAGCTTCATTGGCAGAGAAGTGCTAGCTTATATCTCTGGTGAATTAGTGTAACAAGTTCACTGAAATTTTCTAAGAAAATCCAGCCCTATACTCTTCCTATAACAATGATTCAAAGCAAATGAAGAATACAAAGAGGAACATGAAAAGATATTTCAACAATGCAAATGATTAAACTTGACAAAATTAAGGAAAGTTGGTCTCAGTTACTTGACTCAGGCCCAAATAAGAGTCTGAGCTTGGTAAAGACAGCAGGAGGCCTTATATTGATGTCGATGAACGCAGATACTTGAATTTGTGCTCTGTAAATGTGCAGTACACTGTCTCTCTGTGGAAGCCTTACACAAGGCAACAGGCAAGAAAAAATTTTGTGGAAATTTTGTAGCAATTTCAGAAATGCTTATCAAAGCGTTATCTAGTCCCTTACTAGGCTATGAAGCTGAACTACTATACTTAAACTGTCTCTGATGGATGTTTGTCTAACCTCCTTGAAAATCTTGCATGATGGAGATTCCCAGAACCTCTCTCCTGATCTTTACAATTTCTGATAATAACGTTGGTTGATATCATCTCATTGGGACTGCTCTGAAGCTCCTTTGGACCTTTATAAGGGAGAGTTATGGCAATGAGTGCTTTCTTTTTCAAAGTTATGAGATGGGAACAGAGCTGGGAGGTGGCAGCCTGAGCAGACCAAAGGCTACAACAGGTGTCAGAGCTGGCAGGGAGAGTGGGCTGAGAAGAGACAAGACTGGAGATGCAGAGACATGGGTGGGGAAAAGCAATCAGGGCTGCCTGGGTGGGGAAGAACAGACAAATAAATATCCAGTAGGATGAGGAGAAACAGCAGCCAAAAAGTGCTCTTTGTTTTAGCTTTATTACAAAGGAATGCTGAAAATCCCTTCTTTATGGCTTGATCCAAAGTACTCTGAAGTCAATGGGATTTCAGTGGGTCTTGGATCAGGCCCTTTAAAAGGAGGGCTGCTATAATACAATAGTGAATGAGTGCCTTTGCTGTCCACGGCTGGCAGTGTTATAACAGCATTGCTATACATGGAAGTGTTCCACAGCCCAGGATTTAGCTGATTAAACAGTGCTGCATGTGTCACCATTAGACTTGAAACATCCACTGCCTGATTTACTCTGTAGCTCACATACCCCAAATGTTTTGCATTCTTGGACTAAATTTGATAGATGTACTAGCAAACTTCTCTCATGCATTTGTTCTTCTTTCCAGGACGCACAGGCCAAAATACTGAGGGGTTTAATCTCCAGGTGGCGATGGCTGGGTGAGCCCTCCTGTCAGCAGCCACTTCCCTTCACCTTTACATTGTGGTAATATTGCCCAAAGGTGAGTAAACACTTTTCTGTGGTCTTCTGGAGAGTAGAAAAAGAAGTTTTCAAGATATCTTGCTGTGGCACATTGCCTAGAAGAGCCTCATTTCCTCTTCCAGCTGTGACAAACATGTCCCTCCCTCAGAAGGAGCTCCTTAAAGCACTTAGGGCAAGGACTTTGGAAGCATCGACTGCGAGAGAAGTGGTAGAAAGACCCGTGTGGAGAGAAAGACGGATACGTGAGGATGTGCAGGCAGAGCAAGGAAGTGATGTGGGGTAAGAGAACAATACTCTGCTCTTTCGCACATGGTCTCTGCCCTGCACTGAGAGGGGAGAGTAGCCGCAGTTTCCTATTTGTCTCTCCCTGAAACTTAACAATGTGAAGTTGCTGAAGGTGAAGGTGGCATGGATAAGTAAAATATAGCTGTACCAGGGAAGAAGGCCAGAGACCAGGCAGACCCCTGCATATCTGCACAACGTAACTGGTACTTTGTTTTAGGACTCTCTTTGACCTGCAACAGCCGTCTGTCTTCCCCAGTCAAATCGGCTACAGAGGGAATAGTCCCAGCTGGTTTGGATGCAAGCCAGAAGGTGGCCCTTGGCCTTGTGGCCTTTGCCTGCTTTTCTTTAGCAGTATAGACATAACTGCGGACTTCACCTTCTAAAGCTGGTGCTGCTCTTCTCAATCCCAAACATATTTATTCAAGAGGGAACTTCTTAAGCAGGTGCTGGAAATTTGGTGCTGAATGAATACCTGATGGGCACTTTGGAAGGGGAAGGAAGAGGGGTTCATGAGAGGTTTGTATTCCCTCCTGTTTTTCCTACAGAGCTCAGTCATCTAAAAGATAGCCAGCCAGCCAATTCTGGAGCACAAGGAGGCACCAGAAGGGAAGATCAGAAAGAGAAAGAGAACTGATTTCTATCCCTTATTTGGTTTAATGATCTGAGGAGAACAGCTCTCACATCGTTCACATTTTAACAGAAGAATGCAATCAGCTTGTTTCTGATTCACTTGCATTATGGGAGCAATTGACCACACACTTCTTAGCTTTGACACCATTCCTGTTAATGCAAGGTTGATGCTGTTTACCAGCAGTGTGTCCAGCACATTTTTTATAGCATGCTCCAGAGGACCTCAGGGCATCTAAGTGACCTCCCCGCTGCTCCCAGGCCCACCACGACAGAGAGCAGACAAGGCGGCAAGAGAGGAGCTGGCAGCAGCAGAGGAGAACATGTCCCGAGGAGCACAGAGACAGCGTCAGCCCAGCACCCTGCGAGGCTAAAACTAATTTTGATACCTGAGAGCCTGAAAGGTTGGTGTATAGCCACAGCCATTTTCAGCCTGACTGTTCCTCGAGATGCATATCGTTCAGAGAATACAACCTTGGCATGGTACACATACACAGTGCATGCATACTTGTATAGTACCATATGTGCAGAGGCACACAGCATGTATGTGTTATCTGCTTGCGCAGTTGATACCTGTCTCTGAGAAGTGGGAGGTATGATGAGAATTTAATGTTCACACTAACACAAACAAGATAAACATACGTGTAGCAAAATGCAGTATTACTATTAATTAGTTCAGATTTTAAGGTCTCGGTTTGCAGGTAGTAACCTAATAAGACTTTCAATACTGTCTGTGAGTAAATTTTGAAAATGCTATGATTAAACAATAAATATGGTGTTTTCCAACCTTTTCAGCCCTTCAATTGTAGAGTCTGTACATCCTCTATTATTAGCTATTTTGGATTCACAAATTGCTCTGACTCATATCGGTCCTGTTTTTCCCCTCTTAACCCTTCTCACCCAGATCTCTTTCCCAGACTGGGCCCCCGTCTGCCGGCCTGCAGCGGTGGGCAGCCCTGTGCTGTCCGTGCCCTGCCTTGCTCAAGGTATCCCAAGGACGCCATTTCACTTCCTGTTGCAACTAGTGGATTCCCAGTCTCAACAGCCTAACTCTTGGAGGCTGTAAATGTGTTAAAGTTAAAGAGTCAAAACCCCTGCAAGGAAAGGAAATGAGAGGTCCTCTTGGCAGCAACAAACAGAAAATAAACAACCAAACTCTTCATAAGGCAGAGTCCTCAATTATAGTAACTCAGGCTCCAAAGGCCAGAGTTATGACCCATTGGCGTATGCAGTATGTAAACACAGGGATGCAGTAATTAGCTTTGTGTTCATTTTGAAGCTTCAGAAGTCCTGTGACCTGCCATGGAGTAAGGTCATTAACCATAACCACACCAGTGACCTTCACACAGGACACCCCATCTCTCACAGTTATACGAGCGAACTGTGCACTGTGATGTCTCCCTGGCTCACATGCTCCAGCCCTCTTGTTTTAAATGCCACTGAGCTAAACATGAGGGAGAGGATATGACTTTTGGGATGAGCTGTGACTGGAATATCTTACTTTCCATGTACCAATGCTTAGGACTTAAATGTGATTAAGTAAAAATACTTAGTACCAAAAATATCCAGAAATTCCCCAATGCCTTTTTTTTTTTTTAATCAGAAAAATTTGTTTAAAATTAGTACACTGAGGAATTATTGGACTGGTGTGGGCCTCCATTGCCCTGGGAAAAGACTTTTATCTTTGGTGTGTGGAGCATATAGGGACAGACTATTCATAGCTTCTTCTGTAAAGGGCAATTCACCTTTGACTAAGCAGGTGTACAGCCATTGCTAGATGTTTATCAGCAAAGACAACAAAATGCCACTCTAGCCTTGATTTTGCCAACACTGAATGAAATTAGTATTGGGAATGTATATTTTTCAACTCTACTTTTTGTTTTACTGTGGCTGACCCACGGATCCCCTGAAACACATTTGTCTTGCTTACAGAGTCAGCCTGGGTGGACCTTGGTCTAGATTTTTCAGTGTTGTGAAGTCATTACTATGCAGATGGAGAAAATGTGCCCTTTAATTTAAAAGTTAGCAGGTAAAAGTCCAGATCACTCACACTAGGCTGTCCTTAGCAGTCATTGGAAAGAAACAGACACTTTCAGGAGGCAAATTCGTTTGCCCTTCTTAGAATCCATATTACAGTGTCATGGATCCTGCTTCCTAGGTGCAGTATTAACTCCATCACTAACATGATCCTTGCTTTGAAAAAAACAACTAATTTTTAGCTGTCCAGCTTAAGTGCAGTGAATCCCATCATGCTCTTGCCAAGCCTATGGAGGCTCAGTGGAGTCCCAGCTTGTCATTCCTTATCTGAATTCTCAGATAGCAAAACCCTCTACAGGAAAATCACATCCACGTCAAATTCACATTGTCCACTGCAACAAGAAAGCTCAACACAATGCACGAGCAACTGTTCTAGAGGCCTGGCAGTCCAGAATTTTTTTGGGAAAATGGGTATTACTGCATGAATAAATGCATTGACGTGGCACATACTTATGCAAGTTTTAAGTGGCTACATAGAAGCTTCTATGGGTTGTGAAGATCATGAAACCCTGATTTTATGTGCCATGATTCAAAACCTACACAAAGAAGTGGTGAAACTCCCACTGATTTCAAATGGCTTCCTTCACTACTGTGCTTCCACGTACATTTTAAAATGTAATGCAACTTACGCATTTTTTATTTTAGTTGGGGCTCTCTTTCTCTGTTTTGCCTGGGACAGCGTAACTGACTGTTAATGAAATTAGTGCACCTCAACCAGAGATCAGCTGCAGAAACTTTTCTGTGTGACAAATACTAAGGGGGCAACTTAGTTTAAACTCCAGAATCCTCTATGCTCCATTATTACATGAATCCATACAGCATCGGAGCCGGGTAACTCAATGAGTTTAAGTGAAGTGAGTGAAATTAGTGTATTGCCTAATATTTTAAGTTTGTTAGTATTAAGTTACATTATTTTCAGCTAAAGTAAATTCTTGATGAATGGCTTGGGATTTTTAGCTGAGTGGTGGTTTTGGAAATCTAATGGATGCCTGATAGGATTCTTTCCTCACACCATAGCTAACTGAAGAAGACATGATCTGATTAATGTTTGAAGCATTATGCAGACATATAGCAGTAAGGGGTGGAGGAACTAATTCAAAGAAACAACATAAATGACCTGAGACTCAGTTCTCTAAGCTGTTCAAATCAAACCTGGATTTTTATATTCACATGTATGCAGTGCAGGGTAGAAGCATATATTTTACTTCATTTCCCCAAAATGTATACACTTCCTCATTAAAACTGCTCAACAACAAATCCTGTTCCCTTGGTTCACATCTGTTAGCCAGTCTGCATCTAGAATTCTGATCCTCATCTCAAAGATAATGCTTTCTCTCTTATTCTTGCTGTACACCAAAAAACAAATCACAGCATAATATATGTATTCTCCTTACAGCACAAACCATTAACTGGCAAGCTACCTTGCCTCCAGGGGGCTGTAGTCTTGTGAATTTTGACTAAAATTGCCCCTCTTCTTTTCATAACAGTATCCTGCCTTCAGACTCTACAATGTGACAATTCCTGCACTCCACAGTGAAAAAGAAATATGCTCTTCTACATTCATCCCATCATGTCCTCAGGTCTAATGCTTGAATGTTTGCCTGTCAGGAACAGGAACTTTCTTAGGTCTGTATTTACACGGAATTGGATGCAGTTAACATTGGTTTTCTCCTTTGAATATCTAAATGCACCAGCATGCAAATTAATCAATATCTGAACAAGAAACAATTGAAATGTATTATTTATTTGTTTGCAACAATACAACTGTGTAACCAATGTAACCTATCTATAGGCTTGCATAATACCCAGCTTTCCAAGATGTCTTCCTTGTACATAACTATGCACTTAGTCTTTTGGTGAGTGTTTTTAGTATCTTCAAACTGATCAGAACATGTTATCTGAAAGTACTAAAAACTGGGGGGTTTAGTTGGGACTCAACAGAAAGTCATATGGTGAATGTTCTCTTCTTGGCAGAATTAGTCATGCATGAAAACATGCAATTCCTTCCCCACAAATACTTTTGTTTGCAATTCTGATATTTGTCTTTTGGCCAGTAAAAGTCAATTTCACACATTTGCAGACAGCAGTCCAAAGGGACTTGTGTTTGGCCAGAGCACATTTATTAAGGCAAAGAAATAATATTGATGGAGAATTTGCAGTGTTTGAAGAGTTCTGCAAGTTATGCTTTTCTGGTACATCTATTTGTCATTTGCCGTTAATGGACATGGCTATAGGAAACACATCAGTGAAAGGTAGGAGCCAAGAAGATGTTAAGTGTGGAAAGGTAAAAGTAACAGTGTACTGCACTGCGGGAACAAAACTAAAAAGTGTGAGGAAAAGAAGGGAAGAAGAAGCTGGAACTTAAAATCATATAGTCATGCAGACTAAAAAGAACTCACCATCATGGGATTAGAAGAGGAGAATTATGAAATCAATTACAGTGAGGTTTGGATGGGACTGAACTATAAAAGGAGCCTGTATGTGAAACACATGGGAATTCCTGTGTCAGAACACACTGGGATCAACTAATTTAGTGCTAAAATGAGTAAAAAGAAGATTTTTAGGCTAGTCAGGCTATTTGTATCATTATTCCCATTTGTTTGCATTCATTCTGAAAATACTAGCACCTTCTCCCAGTAAAACTTCATTTTATAGCCAGTGTGGGAAAGAAAAGAGTCGTAATAGATCTCACCAGCTTTAATGACACACCAGCAGATGGAAACACAAAAACCTCCCTCTTCATCTGTTTTATCTTGTTTTCCGTAGCCGTTCCAGAAACATGCTCTTGCTTCTATGCGATAGCAGCGACTTAACTGACTAACATCCTGTCTCTGACCTCAACTTCTTGAGCAAAGTCGTTGAGGCATCTGTGACGAGCATACCCCGTCATCATGTGGTCTTTGCCCTAACTCCCTTGGCCACAGACATCTATTCAACATGGAAACAACAGAGGCTGATCTCTTCATGGCCGCAGAGAAAAGATTAGCAGCACTGTTGGTAACTGCTGGGTCTGCTGCTAGACTTCAAAAGTCAATGACATGAAAGCTAAACTCCAAAGCAATGCCTGAGCAGCAATGGGGACTTGTACAATACAAAAGAGTGTTTCTGATATTTCTTAACAGTAATTACAGACTTATTTACTTTCTCTTCCCTTTTCCAAAGTGTTTTTGTTGTTACCTCCTTCTGCACTCACTGACTGGGTGCAGCTAGCCATAAGAACAGAGCCTGGTTTGCTTTCTCGTGCAATTATTCTGTTGTTCAAAGGGAAATGGAAGTTTCTCTCTGTGTAATAAGGGACAGTGGCAGTAGGGAAGGCAAGTTGCCTGGAGATCAAGTTGGAAAGCTTCATTTCCCCATAGCAGTAGGAACAGAAGAAAAACTTTTAGCTTAATTCTCAGTTTCCTGGCTTGTGACCATAATCCATCCCTTAAAGTTATTTTAACCTAATGTCTTATATGTGAATTTCCTCAGTTTTATTAAGAATTATGTTTTTTAAAAAAAAATTAATTCATCTCCCTGTGAAGGTGTATGAAAGTGAATGGGACAGACTTTTGTGGATACTGAGGAGTATATAGCGGTGGATTTCAGAACAGTAAAAAAAAATGGCTCTCAGACATAGACATACAAATCCCAAGGGCACAGGTAGAGTTGGAACATAGTTTCCATCTGCCTGCATTGGTTTTGAAGGAATTGTCTACTGAGTGTAAAACAGGCTAGAATATAATCTGTGACTTGCTCAAAAGGAAGAAAGAGACTCCACCTTTGTGCACATTANTAAAATACATGAGTAGTGTTTTCTAAAGTACTTACTGCACAGGAACAGCAGGCATTTCTCAAAGAGAAATGTCTTGTCCAGTCTGCAGAGATTGCCAAATTGCCATAAGCAAATACACAACATGGTTATCACCTCAGAAAAACAGTTTCACAGATCCAAAATTACAGTTCAGTCCTATATTTTCAGCTCCGGCAAAATTAGCTTTGGTAGGAAAAAAAGGACTCTTCCCCCATTTACAGGGGGCTAATGAGAGGCTGTGTTTCAAACTGTGCCACTGGGCAGGAGCAGAAGCAAGCGTGGACATTTTGGACATAGACTCTAAGCATAAAGGAATCTGTA
>VZTV01117029.1:29291-44640 GCA_013400875.1 Anhinga rufa
TGTAATAAGGGACAGTGGCAGTAGGGAAGGCAAGTTGCCTGGAGATCAAGTTGGAAAGCTTCATTTCCCCATAGCAGTAGGAACAGAAGAAAAACTTTTAGCTTAATTCTCAGTTTCCTGGCTTGTGACCATAATCCATCCCTTAAAGTTATTTTAACCTAATGTCTTATATGTGAATTTCCTCAGTTTTATTAAGAATTATGTTTTTTAAAAAAAAATTAATTCATCTCCCTGTGAAGGTGTATGAAAGTGAATGGGACAGACTTTTGTGGATACTGAGGAGTATATAGCGGTGGATTTCAGAACAGTAAAAAAAAATGGCTCTCAGACATAGACATACAAATCCCAAGGGCACAGGTAGAGTTGGAACATAGTTTCCATCTGCCTGCATTGGTTTTGAAGGAATTGTCTACTGAGTGTAAAACAGGCTAGAATATAATCTGTGACTTGCTCAAAAGGAAGAAAGAGACTCCACCTTTGTGCACATTAAAAAAAAAAAAAAAGAAAAGAAAAAAATTCATGATTGTGAATGAATTCTTGTGGTGTGCAGTATTTTTCAAGTAAGGTTTGGCTCAGATCCCATCAAATAAGAATTGACAGTAAAATACATGAGTAGTGTTTTCTAAAGTACTTACTGCACAGGAACAGCAGGCATTTCTCAAAGAGAAATGTCTTGTCCAGTCTGCAGAGATTGCCAAATTGCCATAAGCAAATACACAACATGGTTATCACCTCAGAAAAACAGTTTCACAGATCCAAAATTACAGTTCAGTCCTATATTTTCAGCTCCGGCAAAATTAGCTTTGGTAGGAAAAAAAGGACTCTTCCCCCATTTACAGGGGGCTAATGAGAGGCTGTGTTTCAAACTGTGCCACTGGGCAGGAGCAGAAGCAAGCGTGGACATTTTGGACATAGACTCTAAGCATAAAGGAATCTGTAAATAGCTTGCCTTGGCTGCTCCCCTGAGGCAGATACACCTCTCTACCTCTTCAAGGCACTGCCTGACACAAGGAGGAGGAGGTGACATCTAACCCTTAGGTTCCCATAAATCAGAAGATCTAGCCAGTTCTTGGGTGAGGGGGAGGCACCTGTAGCTAACTGGTTCATAAGATCCTCTTTCTAACATTATTTCCCTTCTCATGAGGTATAACCCTAGGGAACAAGGCCACCTTCAAAAGGATTACAAGCTCCAAACCCCTTTAACGTTTCTCCAAGTAATCTGCAGCAACCCTAGCCACCATTTAACAATGAAACAGCAAGTTACTACTTGGTACCAGCAGCTCATGCTGGCTCACAGATGTTCACACAGGGGGCAGCTGCTCCACCTGTTCCACTCATCCTCAAAAGGGATGAAACCTTGCTTTTGAGTTGGGAGGAAAGGGGGAAATAGAAGGGATGGGGAAATGGGAAGGATGGGGAAAATGGAAGGAGGCATGGGGAAAAGGAAATATTCCATCGACACTCCTGTGCCAACCAGAAAAACTGCAATGGGGGACAGAGCAAGTACCTTCTCTGCTGCAAGAGGGCAGAAAAGGGAACAATAATGGAAAAACAACCTCTGCTGGGTGCAATTTGTATAAATTATTATTTCATAGACTTCTTAAGCATCTCCCATTCTTAACATGTGGGATGCCATTCGCTAGGTGCCATGATGGGGAATAAATCCAACAAGCTGGCTCGCACGGAGGAGCAGTTCTGCTGGCACTCTTGCTTATTGGGTGAAACCAAGTGGAGTTTCCCTTGGCTGCCATGCAGTGCTGTGGTCTTTCTCCCATGCTGGGACTCCATCAGCCAGGTGCAGATGGTGGGATCAGGCCACATTGTTCAGCCAGAGCTAGGAGAAAGAATTCAGGGTGGGAGGGAGGCCACAGCACTGCAATTGCAAGAGTTATGGTCTTACCTGTAGGGAAGCATGAAATAGGAATTGGTTTGGAGGAATCCCATGGTTGAAGCATGAAACTTGGCTGCCTGATACCCAACAAACCACTTCCACCATGACATGTTTTATGATGGATCTTTTTGTTCTGAGCTCCACATGCAATGCCTCATCTTGGCAGCTTTTTCAGCAGAACTGAGAGAGAATGTGCCTTCCCATCCAGCCCACCCTGTCCTCTCTAGATCACACAAAGCGCATTTTTTTGAGCAGCGTTAGGACTTTATTTACTCCAGGCAAAGGCACAGCTCTCTCCAGCCCAAAGAACACCACATCAGTGAGAGCTTCGGTGAAGCAACCGAGGCCTGGCAATTCAGATGTGAGTTATTAAACAAGCACAATACCAATCTCATATTATGACGATGATAACGTGGTACCTTTTCCTTCCTTCTGACATCTCTTTCTTTGTACAATACATTTTCTGCTCTCGCTTGTAGCTGGGCAAGGATTGCCCCTTGCTGACGGATGCTGTACGATCTCTCTGACCCTTACTTCATTTCCTCTTTTGAAACCACATGTTTTTCCTTTCTTTGTGCAAGGGCTCCATGGACTCCACTCACTAGCTTCACAGTGCACTGCAATAAACATAGGACAAGCTGAGCCTGGCCAATATCTTTTTGTATACACAATGCATATGGTACATTAATTTTATTCTGCATCAGCCAAAAGGTGGCAAAAATTAATGGAATTAATCAGGATTTCCAGCAGTGAAGTGACAGAAATTGGACTGCTGAGGATATACTGCACAAAATAATGTCAAATAATTATGTCAGTTACTGTTTTGTACTCGCTGTTCCATAATTCCATTCCTGGAATGGGGCAACAACACCATAATTGGTCTCAATGATGCTAGTATATGTGGCTTGTTCTGAGGTTGCTTTGGTTTTGTGGAGGTATAAATCCTTGTAGCTTCAGTGGAATTAAACTTTGGTCATGCCTACATGAAAGGAGAGTGAAGTCATTGGGTCAAGCTGCTGCAGCTGGATCTCAAAGGTATTGAATTAAGAAATAAATAGCTATAAAGGACCAACTGATATCAAAAGGCATTACATTGAGAATTTAGTATCTTTGGTGATCTGATGCTTGGTATTCAGCTTAAGTAGTGATAGAGCCATCATCTGTAACATATACAAGCTCTAAGCAGGCAAAGCAGAGGAGAATTTGGGTCATGGGGTGCAAGCTTTTCAGAAAAGTGCAGGTTACAGTTTATAAACCACAGTGACCTGAATGTGCGTCCCATACTATTGGGAACTCAAAAGGTGTACAGCTGGACACTTGTCCAGACAGTGTACACAAAAATGGGAGAAACCTTGGAAGCTTAACAATGTGCTCTTAATAACTGTCCTTCTTTTGTGCCATCTCCTCAGTAGCCTTCTCTTGATAAAAGATCGTAAATATTTATATTTACTTTTTGTTCACATGTGTGCTTAAGACTATAAACCACCACTGAAGAAGGAAAGACTTCCAGCCCCTCTATAAAGAGGAATTTGTAAATCAACATTTTTCCAGCTCCAGAATTTACTTCCAAATTTTTCAAAACCTAAAAATATAACTGACCTCAGGCAATCTCTGGGCCTTCCTCCAGTGAATTGTCATGCGGGTCATTTTGTTTTTCACATTACACTGGAGCTCTCCTGTTAAAATAATTGGCCTTCACGTGCACAAAAAGGTTCTGTTTTTCCTCCGTAGCTTTAAATGGCTTTTCCTAGTTAAGACTGACTCATTGTTAAAGCAGCTAAGTCTACAGCACTTGGAAACAGCCATCAAGAAACAAAAATGATCCCTTGAATTTCTTTCAAAGATGAAAGCCTTTGCTTGAAAATAAAACCGTAAAAACCATCACTACCACCTGAACTAATATGTATTTGAGGAGGAAAATGCCAAACTACTGTACATTATTTTTATTCCTGCATTACTTCCCCTCCAAAACACACAATGCCAGGGAGAGCTATGTGCATAGTACTGTGGGGGAGGAGATTTCCATCATGGCCAGACTGCGCCTAAGTGCTCCCTGGTTGCTGGTGGCTGAAGAGGTTACTGCTTCCACCGCAGTTCACAGCCCTCAGCCACCACAATTCACAGCCGGCATACGAAAATAGGCTGAACCTTGCCGCAGCTTCGGCATGCCTATGGCAGGGGATGTCAGCTGCAGCAACCCAGAGGCAAATATATCGCTCGTTCTGCTTTCAGCCAGAGGGGTGGCAGAGGGATGGAGCAGACAGTTAGGTGTGGTGACCTCCAAAATTGCCCCGGTGTGAATAATCGGAGCTTGTGAGTCAGAGGCTGGAGAGATATAAAAGCAGGTCTCTTCTCCGCAGCCAGTGAGTCACAGGACAGTGTCGCCAATCTCATTCCTTCAGTGACAGTGCCGTACTATTTGGTGGGGTTTTTTAATCCTCAGTTTCTGGAGTCAGGTGATTATGCACATATACCATTTGGGGTTTGGCGGGGTTTTTTTGTTAATGTTTTTGTTTCTAGCCTTCACCTTTGTGAAGGTAAGCTTCAAAATGTTGACACACGCATGCTTTGAAGGCTGAGGTAGTACAAGGGAACTAAAGCAAAGCAGTTAGTATTTTAATCTTTCAACTACCTGTGGGGTCTGGCTCGGGATTTTTGAACCTTTGATGTTAGCAGTGCTGCATAAGACCGTAACAGAGCAAGTAAGAGATGGATGGCATTCTACCTCAGGGCAGACCAAACAGGCTGTATTTCCTGAGGCAGGATTGCCCTTAGCGTTAAGGCTGTGTTTGTGGGGCACAACTGAGCATGTGCCTCTTGTGAAATAGCAGACTTGGGAACTATGTTGAGTTTGTTGTGCTGGGGAATACAACTTGTGATGCAGGACATTTCCATTTTAAATTGCACTTCCCTGGTGGTGTAACTGATCTTGCAACTCATGCCCTCCTTAGATCCCCCATCCCCTGTGAGAAAACCAGGCAGGACATGGGGGACTGGACTTACCGATGCTAGTGCACTCCATTGTGTGATTGTTGGCTTCCAGCCCATCAGGGCACTTTTCAAGGCACTTTCCACTGTATAAGTAAAACCCACTTTTACACTTCGTGCAGAAGTTTCTGGTGAAGCAGGTATCACAGTCAGCTTTACATTCTGAAATGCAAAAAATAAACAACAATGTTGTTGCTCTTTTGCCATGAAACTACATGGGCTCTCTCGCATATATGAGAGTCACACAATTCTAGCAATGTTAAACAGTCTTCAAAGGAAGCAGGTTATATTTAGATCTTCTTTGTGGCCTGTACACACAGTGAGGCCAGCCACAAGTGATCTTGGCATGAGTGAGGATTTAATAAGGATGGCCTGATGCTGAACGGCCTCACACTGCTTGTCTTCTTGCAGACCTATGCAAATGGAAGACAGAGCACAGCACATCAGAATAATAATATACTGCTCCTGCCCTACACTGACACAGCGGAGGTACTAGTTAACCCCACAGGGCACAGGTACTGGGCCAGTTCCACACTATCTATCTCCATTCATCCAGGAGAAATAAAAATATGCCAGAATTTAGAATCTGCCTAAGACTGTTTTGCATCAACATATTTTTCTTCTTTTAAATGACTCCCTGATGTTCAATCAGATGTTCTGTAGTATTTCCTGTGTTCTCTATATGACTACCCAAATTGGCATTAGTGGTATATTTCCCAGTTCTCAGATATTTTTAAAAGAAATACATAAAATATTTTGTATTGCACAGCTCATGTCTGATATGCAAGGCCACACACTGCTAAAAAGTGAGCAAATACTTTACAGTGTCAAGTTACTCTGTAAGACTTTACCCTGGGGTCCGTTCATTAAATAACTTTTATTACCAGGTAAAAACTGGGAGAGTTGCTTGGCCGTCACTCTTATGTTTTTATATCACCTGCAGGATTAAAAACAGTGAATTCAACAACAAAAAGAGGAGTGGGGAAGACATTGTGATCTTTTCCAGTTCATTTACCATTCAAAATTACATAGTGGGGTCAAAATGTTGCCCAAGCATTAAAGAATAGAGTTGGGTTCTCTGTCTCCCATCCCGGAGGCAACATGAATCTGTAACTTGCCCCAAATCAGGCTGAAACCTGGCCAGCTGCTACAGGCATTTAGAGGACTACACTGAGTGTGAGACAAGCTATAAAGAGACCAGGGAAAACCGCATCTCCAAAGAATGCCACCTGCCATCTTCTCTCCTTGTCGCAGGGGTCAGGCGGGTAAGGGCAGTGGGTTAAACGCCTCCAGCCACCGAGATTCAGTGTCCCTCACCCCGGATCTTCGGAGCTGCCGCTGCTCCCTCTTGCTGCTGGAGGGCAGTGCCTAGCACCCACCGGCGCTTCCCTTTTGCATGGGGGTGTAGAGGAGAACGCCATCACCTGGGTCCTAGGCAGGTCATTCATGCAGAGCCAGGATCCCTGAGCTTTGGGACGTTCTGTGATCTTTCACCTTAGCTTCTTGCTTGGGTTAATATTTACTGCACTACTATAAAAGAAGTGAACAAATAAAGACACGGCCTCTCCGTCTGCTTCTCTGTTGACTTGGCTCCTAAGGGGACACAACATTCAAGAGAGAACAAACAAATCCATTCGCTTCCCCTTTCCCCAGCACTTACTTGCACACTTATTAATGTCCGGATACCGTGTCCCATAGTATCCACTTGGACACGAGGAAAGACATACTCCGATCTGTTTCATGCCAATCCTCTCCAGAACAAAAAAGAGCCTGGGCTTACATGACAGGCATCCGTTGTAGTCAGAACATGTAGCACACCCTCCTTGGCAACCCTGGCTCACGTTAGGATGCACTGAGAAGACAAGCATTAAAAAAAAAAAAAAAAAGTTGAGAGAACAAGGTATTAGACAAGACCATGAAAAAATGGTTCCTCTGTACTTGGAAGGGTGGACCATCCATCTCTCTGACAGCTCTTAAAGATAGCTTCATTCTTTCTTGTTTCTCTTGTGACCTGACATTTCATTTCAGCAATTATTTCATCTGCATAAAAATGAGAAGCTCAGCTGATGTGCTCACATATTGCAGAAATAGCTAACAGCAAATTATGTTTGAAATAGATTTTATGGAGCAGCAGCATCCTAGAGAACAGTTATTTTTCTTTTAGCTATTTTCAGTGGCTTTTCTGCCTTGTATGCACTTGGCTCAGCAGATAAATACATGTCGACTTATCTTTGCTTTTCACAGCTGGATGATTAAAAATCAGCCTAGTGAATAATTTCCTTCATTGACTAAATGCCATTTGATTGAGTTCTGCTGTGCAGCAATATGCCCTTGTAAGATCTGATGCTAATTTACCTTAATAAAAAGACACAGGAGAGCCATCCTTCTCACCCTCCTTCTTTCCCTGGAATGTTCTCTCTGGCATGTTTTTAATCTCTAACAATTACAACCTGATGTTCAGACTTAACTGTGGCATTTACCCTGCTCCAGTCCTAGCATGGAGCATAGGTAGGATTATATTTGCCTTTCAATTGAATTGTTCTAATTCTTCAGACAAGGAAAGGAAAACTTACTACACTCACTGCTTAAGACTATTCAGTTCTTCTTTAGGGACTTGGGGGTAGAAGAAAAGAGGATGCTATTGCAGACTATCTTTTCAGTAGCAGACATTAATCAGTGTATTACTTCTCAGTGGTAGAGAATAATGTTTTGCATCTTCCTGTGCTTTAGAAGTTGTTACCTACTTTTAATTTCTTCTTGGTTGCATTCTTAAATAGCAGTTGGATCGGGAAAATAATTAAGCATCAAATAGCTCCAAACACTGTGTCCCCTCTTTTTTGGCTTCATCTTGAGTGGAAAGCCCAGGCATTTTTCTAAGTGTAAGCTTTCATCACTAACCTGAGACATCAGGTTATATTTCATATGTAAGAGAAATCCAGTCCTCATTTACATTTGTAAATCTTATTTGTAAATATTATTGGCTTCCTGTACTGCCGTCTCCTCAGGCCACTGATAATTTTATAAATATGCACGTGCCGTACTTTGATTGCCTATTTTAGTGTCTAGATTTTATTTTTATCTGCAGACACTGCCAAATAGTTGCATACACAATGAACTTGCTTTTGCCAGCTCCCTTCTGTGGATTCCTTGGAGGCAGACCAGAAGCCCATATGAATCAATGGCTTACAGGTTGAACGCCACCACTCTCTGCTCAGGGGAGTTGCGTGGTGGCAGGGAAGTTCAGGAATACCTCTGTACTTTGTTCACTTATAGTTTTGGCAGAAAAGACATGGCCCATAAATGGGAAGAGCACTCCTTTATGCTCTGGGATTTCGATGACCAGTCCTGCAGTGTGAGAAACCTCAGAGTTCAAGTTCACTTTTCCTCTTTCATTAACAGAATGAGGAATGAGGGTTATTTCTCTCAGTAGGGCTGAACACATAGGAGAAGAGCAAACTTTGGCCCTGCTGTGGACAAACAATTTCAGTGAGAATATAAGAACCAAATTCTCTGTGCCCCCTGAGGCACTCACTTTGTAGAACAACTTGGAGGAAAGTGTTTTTACCACCAGGACACACCACTACTATAAGAATAAATGGCATTCTGTCTAGTGTGAAGCTGCAACCCCAAATCAGTTATCGTCAGGCTTGCTTCCACTAGACTCTCAAAACACTGAGTGCTCAGTAAGTATAGCTTTTTTTTTTTTCTGAGAAGATTCTAAAGATAGAGTATATTGATTTTGAAATTAAGAGCCTGAAAAATTGGCTTTCTATTTAAAGTTAGGTAAATGAAGATGTCTTTGTGTCTCTCTCACCTGTCTTGTGGCTCTTGTATGAAGCTACTTTCAAAGGCAGACACAGTAATGTGATCTAAGAAGCTGACATTATTTAAAAGCTACCCATGACTTTCCTTTATTAAGTCTGACAGAGGGAAGAAAAAGCAGCTGAAGTACAAAATATTTGTCATCAAAGCTGCTATATAAAATATGGATGATCACTTTTGACTGGAAACATATTATGTGTGAGCACCTGTGACACGTCATTACGAATAGATTCTCTTGACAGAGAAAACATTATGTGTGGCTGCTCTGAGGTCAAGCTGTGTGTGTGAGCCCTTGAGACAGGCAATACTTTATTACCGAAAGATGATAATTCTCTATAGCTAAGATCCATTATGTGGCCAATTTCCATCTCCCTTTTAACTCCAGAGGTATTAAGTATAAAATAAAATGTACTGCTAGTCATTTTCACAATTTCTGCCTCCTTTCATGCATCCCAGATACATCTCATACAAATAACACAGCAAAAAAATGGAAGCCTGTAGTTCCAAATGGAGAATCATGTTGTTAGTATCGTAGAGCAAGGAATAAGTTAAAATATGTAAGTCAAGCTCCATTTAAAGGCTGATTTCACACCATGTTATAACTCAATGTGTGAAGCAAAACAAGCTTCTGTTCTTGGAAATGCATAGAGCAGAAGTCTTATTGAAAAGTCAGCACTGACATTTTAAATTAAGAAAGAAATTTTTTCTCTTAAATGCTATTAAAGGGATTCTTTTTTTTTAATTGTCTCCTATTGTGCCTGGCATTTCCTTGAGCCCTGTATTTGTGTAATGAAACTGTCTCTCATTGTGCTTGCTCTAAATGCTAGGTAGACCCTTATTCTGGCTCAGGCAAGAAGCAAAGCAGGGACAGCCAAGTACTCCAGAAATTGGTACTGTTTGAAAGCAGAGCATTGGGCTTTGTCATTGAACCTGGGAGAAAATAAATGGTGGAGGAAAAACATTTGTGTCTAGAAAATGAGATAGCAAGTTTGAACTAAGGCATCTCCAAGCTCCAGCTGAAGATCTCATTCACGTTACCTCTCAGCCTCCTCCCTCTCCGGTTCAGATCCAGGAGCTTGCCTGATCCCTGCAATGTAGGGGCCAGTCCCTCCCCTCCTGCGGAGGCCAAGTGGGGTTGAAGGGATTCCAGAAGGAAACGGGGTAAACTCAGGCTCTGAAACGTCTTTCTGCCACAGAGAGGGAACTTATCACTGCAGGGTACAGAACTGGCCCTAACTATTCATCTCTCATTGCAGCAAGGTGTTAGTGTTGGCAGATCTCAAGCACTTCAGCATAACCACAAGGAAGCAAACATAAGTTTTATGCCTTTTTTCCCCATATCAGACACTGTGAGCTCAGAGTTCAAGTGATGTGCTGCAACAAGCTGGGAACATAAATGCCATCTGGTGAAATGTGACTACGGTACACCTGGTGTAAGCATTGCTTCAAATTTCTATACTTAGGTCAACAGTAGAAGAGGGTAAGTAATGTATATTCACTTTAAGAAACACTTCGAAGTCTACAGGTGAAAAAGCACTAGGAGAGTCCAGACCGTCCTGTTAGCCACAAGTTTTAGATGTGGTAAGCAGGGCAGAGAGAGGTCCAGTCTCTTGGCAAAGGGGCAGGAGCTGTGGCCTCGTGAGTTAGGCACTGGCTGCAGAACTAGGAGGTCTGGGCTTTAGCATTGCATATAGGTCCAAGAAATGCTGTAGCTTGTGACCACTTGCTCTTTGGTGCAACCTGCTCCATTATACAGACAATAAAATGCAATATAAAAATTCTTCATAACCCTCAGAACTGACTTCGATGAGGATGAAGTATGGGCAGGAGTGTCTGCCATTAGAGATGACCCTATCAGCCACTGAGCCCTCTTGTATTCAAACACTGTTTGAGCACAGTGAAATCCTAGACTCTCAAGGATACAGCACAGCAATGGGCAAAGCAAGTGGTGGGGGCACAAAGACCCACAGACAAGTTCTTCCCCATCTCTTACACAAGTGTCAGACAGGCCTGCTGACTCATCAGGTACAAAGTATGTATGTGCAGGCTTGTGACTGGCTTTAGGTCCAGAATCCATCCCTCCATTTTTCTTTTTATAAAACCTAAGTCTTGGAGATCAGAGAAAACACTAAGTTAATCTTGAACTATTCTCTTCCCCTGCCTGGCTTTAAGCCCTCTTTGGCTTGGAGGACTTTTTTTTGTGCAAGCTCTTTGTCTAGATATTAGTTTTAAGCCTCATTAGCAAATGAAATCACTGGGGATTTTCCTTTCTCAGAATATTTTCCAAAGCCCTGCTCTGGAAACAATGAGTTGTGGTCTCTCTGTTAAAAACAGAAAGTTAGGGACAACGAGCTGAATTTAAATCTGAACTTTCAATGACAAGACTATAGAAGATTTTGATGGCATGCACAAAATCAATTCTAAAACCTTTGCAATGAAATTTTTCTATCAGTTTTACTTCATATATAGATTAAAATGTGTGGGATCAAAATAAGAAAATGCAGGAGAAATGCAGTGGGCATATGTTCTGACAGCCAGGGGAAAAGCTCAGGGTAGAAGAATATTCTTTGCCCATTTGCTGTAGCTGAGGTGCACTGTCTCATCACCAATGGATGTGCTAGACAAATGAAATCCATCCCTACTAGAGAGCTGCTGCTAATCCTGGTTTCCTGGGCTTGTGCATTCTCACAGGATATATTTTCACAGCAGAGCTGCTCTGGAATTCAGCTTCCCTGGTTGGGCTGACCCTCACCACAAGACCCAGGCCCTGCCTTGGCTTTACCCACCACACAGTACCCACACAGGCGCTAGCCCTTATGGTGGTTGGGATTTGGGACGGGGTATCCCGTGGGTTCTTGTGTCGCTTGATTGCTCAGTGCATTCACTGGCATTCATTTCTCTCTCTGTCTCACCTAGTGCAAAGAAGCTGCCTGTGGCAGTGGCCTGAAAACAATACTTCATGTAAAGCAGAGCTACTCTTAATCATGCAGACCGTCCTTTAGGCAAACACAAACAGCATTTGGCAGTGAGCTCTTCTAATGAGAAAGTCATTAAGGAATTCAGTTTGCAAACCACAGCGTATTTCCTCAGACTCTTTCTTGGACAGCATTTCTCCGCATGGAAATGCATTAGAAGTGGAACAGACAATGGTGGGGCAAAACCACTGAACCAACATGTAGGCAACATGCAGCATGGAGCAAGGAGAAAGCCCAGGAGTGGTGGGACAGCACTGGGAGAGCAAGTACACACGGGTTTGATAAGTTTGTATTTTCACTGCTAAATAGATTGTCAGCCTGGGCCAAGATGAAATCTGAGCTCAGTCTTGCAGGCTAAACTATGCTTCATCACTTGGCCTTAAATCACCACAGGAGGCAAGGGACTTGATGTGTCATGATGGGGCAGCAGCTGGGCTCTGTGGGGAAGATAGATCCATACACGACAATTGCTACGTTGGATTGGCCGTAAGTTTTCTGAGATGCATCCAAACCAGTGGTGATAGCTGAGGAATGTGGACTGTCCCTCCAGCCTCCCCTGGATCTACAAGAGTCTGAGGTGGCCTTGAAAGGAGAGGCAGCCGCAAAAGGAGCGAAGAGGAAAAATCAGTCTAGAAGTCAACTGTTAAAGGCTTAACGTCTTCTGTTTCTCTTTGTGATTTGTGCTTCACAAATACTTTAAGATTTCTTTCTAAGAGGATGGTAACTTCTCCAGAGTAACCAGTAACCAGTCCAGTAACTTCTCCTGACTTCAATTTTACTTCAGAGCATTACTGCCTTCTATGGTACAAAACACATAACAAAGGAGATCTTCAAGTGTCCTCCTGTGTTTTGAAGGAAAAAGATCCCATAAGGACTGAAAAAAAATTTCTCAAAGGTCTGCCTGGCTTGACAGAATATTTTCCTCCTCAAGAGGCACTTCCCATCTGAGGGAAAAAAAAACCCAACCTGTTTTGTTCACCAAGTGTCAACAGTTCTAAAGAGCAACAGAAACATGAGTATGGGACTGTCCCACAGTCTCAGGGAGTATCCGTAACCATTTTGTAGTGGTGTCTACGAGCAAGGAGGCCCTCAGCCCAAATGGCCAAGANGTCTTGTCCCTCCTGTTTGCTTCTCCTGTTTTGTTACTTGAACATACTGGGGACTTTTATTGTTGCGTATTACAGAGATGCTCATGTACTTCCAAGCTGTATAAGGATCACTCAGCTCATACTGTCAACATTACACAACTACAGTAGCATTTGCAAGTTTCTTGTTTCCCACAGGGTCTTTGGAGACCAGAGTTTTGCTCTCAAAGTTTTGTTTCAGAAACCACAGAAAGAACAGCAGGATATAACAGATTTTACTTTCCGTGCTGGGGACTAGGGAGAAGGGTTTAGACAGCAAAAGCCTGTAATCCCATGTCGAAGCTATGATTTTCTACTACCATGTTTACAGCGTTAAAAAATTAATAAGCCAGACAGCAAGCCAGCCCACTGCCTTGGCGTTGCTCAGATGTGCCTTTGGTCAATTACTTAATATCCTCTCAATTTTGTATATTTTCCTAAGTGGAACCGATCAAAGGTTTGTACTGAATGAAATAATTTTTTCTGTGTAACGATTAAATTCATACCATACTGAAGCTAACTAAAAGCCCCGAAGTATGTTGTTTGCAGTGGAACTGTTCTGGACTGATGCCTGCAAACATTGAAGTGGAACCCGTCTCTTTAAATTCAAGTCTCACATTAAGATTTGAACCCAGAGTATAGATACTGAGGAGTATCACAGTGCTGGAAGGTCTCAGAAAATTGGTTTCTACAATTTGTAACAAGGGGAAACTCTGATCTCAAATTTTTGTAACGGAAAAAGGGTAAATTCTCCAGGCTGACTGGACCATCCATCTGTCAGTGAGTCAGTGACACAAAATACTATCCAAAATTCCAAGTTTAAATTAGTGATTGAAATACTAGCTCTAGTGACTGCTTCTCTGATGTAGTGCTGTGTAGCAATGTGTACACTATCAACACTCAGCAAGTGATGACCCAACTATTTTCATCTTTCCCTCATGCCACTGGAACCCATACCAGTCTGAAAAAGAGAAGTCAAAGGTTTTTGAGTGCAAAGCATGAACAGTATGATATGAAATTGAATTCAACTCTGATGGAAAACAGACAAGAAACTTCATCACCGGTCAGCTCAGACTCACTGACAGAAGTCCTGGCCCACCAAAGTCAAGAGCAAAACTCCTGCAAAGAGATGGGGGTGAGGATTTCACTTATTTGTTAATCGGTGTTCGGGTAGTCCATGGTTCGGAGTACAGTTATCTGATTTTTAAAGGGCGGTGTGATTGGAAGGCCTATTTTGTTTGGGATTAAGTAATAGGACGGTCAAGATTTAAGCAGGTATCTGCCTCCTGAGAAACTTACTCAGTTCAACAGCTCCTGTTGTGCCTGGCTCTTCTTGTGAAATAACTATGAATGGCACGTAGTTAGGGTTTTTTCATCACCCTTTCTGTGCGCTGCCCTCCCTTTGAAGTTTGAGCCTTACCCTCCCAACCAGCTTCGCTGCCTCACACGCTGACCCACATGAAAGAAATTTAGTGCTCACACCAAGCATCATTCACTTCCCCAAAACCATAATACATCGAACATCANGCCTCATCATTATTAAACACATGTCTGGCAAAGTGATCCTGAAAATTAAGTATCCTGGCTGCCAGAACGTTTCCCCTGAATTTGGTTAGAAAGAGCATCAACAGACTGAAAAATCTCACCAGGGGTGCAGAGTTTTATGCAGTCTCTTAGCATCTTCAGCACAACAGAAATCAGCCACAGCAACCACAAATGGCTCCTTCTCATTCCAGAGAGTTTTGTAAATAAACTGAAAAATTCTTTTCATGGAGAGAGAAGGGAAATTGACTTTTTTTTCCCACGTACTATGGAGCGCCACCAAAATTCTGGGATCCAGGAAGTTTAACTAGTGTAGGAACGAAAGATGATCCCTCAGGCAAGTTGCCTTAAGCACCCTGGTAGTGATAGTAAAGGTAGGACCAGGTCACACAATACCTTCTCACATCAAGTTGTAAATCCTGTAAGCAACTACAGATCTTACTTTACAGTCAGCTGTAGTTGTTTCCAAATACCCAGCCTTCAAGACTATACATTATGAATCTTCTCTAAAAATGGAAAACTGAATTACATTATCTCCTCCTTATTGCCTAGATAAGATGACCTGTTATAGAAAAGAAAGTATGGGATCTATAGAGTAGTAACCTAATAGTTGTATAACCTAATAGTTGTATAACCAACATGTCATGACACTTGTCAGACTCAGCTACTTGCAAAGAAAGCATCTGTGCTGAGATGAAAAAAGGAGGCATGAGTTTTGGAAAGAGATTATATTTGATGCACATATATTCAGACAGTATTTTAATACTCTAATTCTGCAAGCTGCCATCATGAAGATCACCAGTTGATTTTACACTGTTCATATACACATAGAACTCTAAAACTAAAAATTGTCATTGTCACCATGACTCCCATGACTCCCCAACCTCTTCCCTGCAAGAGATGCATATTTCTTTCAGGTAAAAAAGCACAGCTGTGTATTGCATATGCTCATTCTTTGAAATATGCAGTCTTTCTGCTTGATTTTCTGCTTGATACTAGCATTCCAT
>VZTV01117031.1:2993-13261 GCA_013400875.1 Anhinga rufa
TATTCACCACCATTCCTGGTGGTGACTTGGCTTGCCTCCCTGGAAAGCTGGGGTAATCCTTATGAGGTACTTTGAAACCTGCTGCTAGAAATAGTGAGTAGCAAAGTAATTAGGTCCTCAAGAGTTCATAACATATTCTCCATGACATGCATTGTCTTTGGACTTAGCAAATAATGTAAGGTGCAGTGGGGCTCTTCTCCTTGTTGACCACACCGGGTTTCTACTGAAGTAGACTTCATACTAAGTTTTACAGTCAGCAAGCTCTTTGTATGTCATGTCTTAATTTGTCTGGAAGCTGAAAGGAGCCCTGCTATGCACTCATGAACAACTTCTGTAACTGTGCCGCAGGTTTTGGACCCAGCTTATTCCATGTTTTCACTGCACACAAAGCAATAGTCATTTCTCCTACACAGGCTCATTTATGTTAAACAAAAGAGAAGAAGAGTAAGAAGAAATATACCTGTTTATTCTCATGTATTGTGTTAGATTTCATCCTAGGTACAACAGGAAGGCTAGGAGGAAGGGTAGTGCAGTGAGGGAAATTAGATCAAAAACTATGGAACATTTAAAGCAAGATAAGTGTCANAAGATAAGTGTCATATCATCAGTGTCTTCAGTCAATGCAAAAAGGCAGCACAGCTGTAGAGGACTACATGAGATAAGGCAGCCAAGGTGGGAAATGTGGTCTGATAAGAGCTTTTGTCCCTTTTGTTCTTTGGATTTGTGAGGACTGAAGAAAATCTTCATGGTAACATGCTGAGGGCCTGCTGACCTCATTAACTAGCCCAAAGATACTGTTGGATACATATTCGCAGTTCAGATCAGTCTTGTCCAGATGTTTCTACTAGATGTAGAGAAGGCATCCTGCTGTCAGCTAAGAAAACAGCTTCTCACTCACTCTAGTCCCTTCCCTAGTAAAATCAGAGGGTCAGAGTCTTCTCTTCCCTTCACCAGTACAAACCCAGGACAGCCCTGGGGAAGTCAGAACACTTGTTTTACCTCTTAGGAGTCAAATCTGATCTATAAAGTGCAACTCCTTCATCTGCTTTGCAGCATGTTTCCAAAGACCCCAAAATTGCATAGTGTGGCCAGGAAACTGAGCCACTTAGATTTTGCTATGCTGCCCCTGCTCTAGTGTACTGACCATCAAAGTGAGAATTAGCAGTGCCTAGGGCTATCAATACATAGGAATAGCTGACAAGAAAGAGGACAGAGCTCAGGAAAGCAAAACCTGCTGTTTCTTCCCACACTAAAAACAGGTTGTAAAGTGGCCCATAGGAAGTGTAAATTAATACCACCACAGACATCTGTTTCTTATGCAGCAGAAAAATGGAGCTAGCTGTGTTTTGTGAGCTACACTGAGGGCTAGCTAGGTCCTATCTGCCACTGCCATAGATAAGCATGCAGTCTTGGAGAGCCTTTGCTCTCCTGCTACTCTATTTTGTTGTTAGGCATCAGCCACTGGAGGAAAAGGGTAGTTATAGAAGTTCAAGTTCATGTTAGGGAGGAGATCAATTTCTGTACGTTACTTCGGTGGTCCGTGGAGAGAGAGCGGCTCTTACAGGAAGCGATTCAGAGCAGAGGACACATCTGGATGCTAAATCGCCCTCAGGAAGGTCTAATACCTCTCCCCTTTTACAGAAGGAAGTTCAACCTACCAAGGCTACCCTCAGTTTTAGAGCATTTGGGCCTCCTGTCCTTGCAGTGCCCACCATGCAAGCTGCTCTCTCTTAGACAGCTTCCCTGCTCTGTTCCTTTTGCCCAGGGCTGCACACCATGCCCAGTGGTGCCTGGCTCTAGCTGTCCCTTCTCTTGGCTGTTTGCTCAGTCCTGAACATAGGCTCCTTGGCCAGCAGGACTGTTGGTATCTTTTTGCCCTTTTACTTGCTAAATAAAATCACATGGATTATCTGCTGCTCAGCATGCTGAGCAGGCTAGCTTCAACCAACCCAGCCTAGCAGCTCAAAAACATCCATATTGTGGCATTTGCTTCCTCCTTCCCATGCCCATGTATATGTGTCCACCTTGGGTATAAAATATATGTAATGCAATCTACGTGACATGGTAGCAGGCAGCAGTGTCTATACCACCTTCAAGGGCAGGTTGGAGACACTATCAAGTCCAAACACACTTTTTGTCTCTTGTGTTTGGTGTATGTTTTTGCTAGGACAAGGTCCCAGGCACCCATAAAGGAGGGGAGGGTGAGCAACTTGAGCCTAGGTACCTTAGCAGAGGCCCAAATGTGGTTTTAACTGCAGTGCAGAGGCCAATCATACCATGGCTTGGCTAATCCATCACCATGTGTCCCTTGTAGTGCTGTCATGTGACTGGCATTGAAGACACAGCTGATTTGTAGGCAGACTTAGCTCCTGCACAGATGCCTGCCATCCTTTGGTTGGCTCTTCGGCAATATAGATGCAGCCATTAAGACTGAACACAATCAAAATAGTTATAATGTAAAAAGAAAGGTATAAGAGATGTCAGAATAAGACCCAAACAATAAGGTTACTTGTGTTTTACACTACAGCAAGTGAGAGCTAGCTTCTCCCCTCATGTACATCAGCATATCTCCACGGAGCATATCTCCACATGAGCTGGTGATCTGGCCCTTGGACTCTGGGGAGTAGGCAATTCTGCTGGGCATCCTTCACTGAAGTGAATGACTGTCTGTTTCTTCCCATGTCTTTTGCTCAGGATGAAATTTGAAGACTTCAAAGTGCATTTTGATAAAGTTGAGATCTGCAACCTGACTCCAGATGCCCTAGAAGACAGCACTGCCCACAAGTGGGAGGTGACCATCCACCAGGGAAGCTGGGTCCGGGGATCCACTGCAGGAGGATGTAGAAATTTTCTAGGTAAATAGATACTGCTTTGAAAATGAGAAAGAGGCACTGAAATCTTTACCCACCCTCAGCCACCTCTTCTGTTACCCCATAGCCAGAATTGTGGGTGCAGGCCAGGCCAGCTGAGTCTCAGCTAGCAGGAACCAGCCAAAGGGACAAATGTTCATATGGTGCCACTTGAGGCTTTGTGGTAAAAGAGCTGCTTTCTTTGCTCTCAAGTTCGTTGGATCTGATTTGCCTCTCGTTTACATTTGCATGGGCAGGACTAGCTCCAAATAAGTCACTTAAACTGCAGCAGTAAGTGTAAAATGAGACAAAAATCCAGCTCAACCAGCAGGTTTATGTGGCTCTGAAGTAGCATCATGGATCTGAACTCTGTTATGCCAGACTGGCACCAGCACTATGGGATCATTGTAGCTATGTACTTTTAAAAAAATCCCATCTGACAACTTTATTTAAACCACGGTAACTTAATAACATATCAGGCCTAAAATCTTTCTACACCTAGTTTCATGAAGGACTTTGAGATTTGGCTTATTTTCTGCAGAGCTTAGTGGAAAGAAGCATGACAGCTAATGGAAAAACTAAATTTGAGCAAAACCTCAGCTTAATTGTCCTTTTTGTCTTCTGTTTTTGTTTTTTTTTTTAGTAGTAGTAGTGGTGGTATTATTATTCTGAGGCAAGAAACTCTCTGGTGTTCTTTACATTGGCAGAGACTTTCTGGACGAATCCACAAATCAAGCTACATTTGACTGGGAAAGATGATGGACAAGATGATTGCACATTCATAGCAGCGCTGATGCAAAAAGATCGCCGTAAACTCAAGAAGCTTGGCGCCAAAATGCTAACCATCGGCTACTCTATTTATGAGGTACCCTACTGCTTTTACAGTGCAGTAGCCACACTACCAGTATTAGCATCTTTCTCTGGGTTTGTACCCCTGCCAGTCACCATGTATTTTTAGGGCCCTTGTTCTTAAAATAATCTTCTCAGTTACATTAAGCCCCATGAAGAATTTTGATGTGGCTAGGATAGAGTCCACTCAGAGGAGGATTTAGGAGTCCCTAGGGGGTCATGGGTTCCCAGGATAGACTCCTCAGCCCCATGATTCTGTCATCCCCTGCCCAGCTCCCGGAGAGGGGATATTGCTTCTTATGAGCCTCTTGGGGCACATCACACACAGGGGTGCCTGTCCCTGAGTGAGGTTGGGGTTGGCAAATCTGTTGTCACTGCTCTGTGACATGCCACCTGGGTTGGTGATATTTAATGGCAGAGAATGTTTAAGCAGAAAGACAATGCCCCAGAGTCCTCTTAGACTGCCTTCTGGGTGGGAAAGAACGACTGGTAACGGGTCCTTGCCATAAGGTGGGAGCTAGGTTGCTGCAAGCACCTGGGTGAAGGGATGAGAGTCAGGGTCACAGCCAGGGGAGAGGCTGGTACCAGGCAGAGTTTGGCTCTGTGATTGGGAAAGGGGTAAATATGGCCCCCAGCACACCCTGGCCAGTGCAGCGCTGCCTTTGTTTCCCATCCTAGAGCCCTGGCAAAGATGGACACTTGGGAAAAGACTTCTTCAGGTACCACACCTCCAGGGCCAGGAGCAAAACCTACATTAATTTAAGGGAAGTATCTAATCGATTCAAGCTGCCACCAGGCGATTACATTCTTGTTCCGACCACGTTTGAGCCGCACCAGGAGGCAGATTTCTGCCTGAGGATTTTCTCTGAGAAGAAGGCCATCACTGAGTAAGTCAGCAGCGAGCCCCAGGCCCTCCGGTGCTTGCCTGCACGTGGGGCCAGTGGCTGCTGCGGAGAGTCTGGCTGCCAGGCATCCAGCCCTACAGCAGAGCTGTAAAGCTCCTGATGGTTTTTTTGCATTTGCCCATTTTTGCTAAACCTGGCTTTTTTTTTTGGAGAGGAGTTTAGGAGGTGGGGAAATAGGGCTTGCCATAGAGGATCTGCTGGAAGGTTGGCAAGGAAGAGTTGCTAGCTGCCTGCTACTGTTTGCGAATCTGTGAATGCAGCAGTGCTTGTTTCCTGTTTGTTTCCTCCCACAGTTTGTCCAAATGACAGGCTTATATTAAAAAAGGGTATTGAGGAAAAAGTGTGTGCACAATGAATAAAGAATGAGATTAATTCTTTAGGAGACAGCATGCACAGCTGTGCCCTCCCTACTTAAAGTCTGTTTTAAAGGCTTATACCAAAATTTAAACAGTGCAAAAATCTGATTGTCTGATGAATTTTATCTAAACTTAACCTGTTCAGTAAAAAATGCTGTTTTATCATTGACCTCTGGAAAATGTAATAAGCAAGCTACCACACCAAGCAGATGTTCAATATCTCCAGATACCAAATAAGGTTTTGTTTTCTCCAGGGATCTAGATGAAAATGTTGCCATTGATCTCCCTGAGGTAAGTTTACAGAGTTAAAATAGGAAGACAAGAGCTCAGCAGAAGCAGGCATACACTGCTCTTACTGTCTTTGGCTAAAACACGTTCATTTCACAGGAATGTTACACAATTGCCAGCTTTGTATATGTAACTGAAACAGTCAGTTCTGCTGAATATGGTCAAAGTGCTGTTACAATCAAAATCATGTTCATCATGCCGCTGCATCCGCTTCAAGGCAGTTGGCGTCAGCAGGCACCAGAGGCGGGTATCAGCCACCATGGGTGTGCTGAAAGCACACCCGTTAGCACTGGGGAGGCATGTGTCCATTCACATATTTTAAAATTTTATTTAATATGAAAAAATAAGAGGCAAGAAAATGTCCACAGACCTACATTCATTTTGCATACAAATATCTTTATTTTACTTATCAATATCTGCAGGTCTTGTGAGGGAATGCTTGATACACGCTTGTGCCTACTAAAATGATTAAATTATTTTTGTTTCTGAATGGCCTGATTTGCCTGCTAAGCACTAATTGCAGCTGAGTCTGAATCAGCTCCTGTTTAAGTGTATCCCTGCAAATAAGCTGTTAATTGTGGTGTGCTTTCCCATGGAAAGCCAGGATCTCATCTGTCCCTCTTTAGTAAAACTCTCCTCCAGGGACAAGCTAACAAGTGCATCTCCGTTTCTGGGATCTCAGGGCCATGTTCAGTAGCAAAGTAAATCTGTTCACCTGTCCCAGCATCATTAAGAGACTGCATCCAAACTTGAGCAGAAGGAAGTGAGGAACATACATATGTATGTCAAAAAAGGTGTAAGTGACCAAGCAGTCTTGCCAGGGCCACTCTGGTGACAGTGCACTAAATAGCACCCATGTTGTAACTTCTGTGGGTAGAGAAAACAAAACCTGATTTTTTGTTTCTTGTGCCGTGCTGTTGCCTTCTTTTCCCCCACATTTTTGGCCCAAGAACTCCTCTCTGTTCACATGGTCACCCCAAATATGGCAATGGCTGTACACTACTGCATCTCTCTGCTCATCAGTGTGGACTGAAGCCTGGACTCTATACCCCTGCGACTGCACTGAGGCACTCAGCTGGCAGCCAGCTGAAAGTGGTTCCAGGCTCAGGATGGTACTAGGTAATGTGCCGAAGTCCAGCCACCTCTGGCTGGTGCTTTCAAGAGCCAAGGTCCCTGGATGATGCCACTGGAAAGACCTCAGTAGAGCTATGGTTGTTCAAGGACCAGGGAAGCAGAGTAGTGCAGGGGTGGGATGAGAGGAGTGGTGTTTTCCAGGATGGGTGCTCTTGGTTTTGACATAGCCAAGGCAATAGCACACTACACAATCACCCAGAAGAAGGAAATGAGGAGGTGAGAATCCCCTTGGGCAGCTAGATTGTTGGGAGGCCTCAGGTCTAGCAATGTTCAGGAGCATGCATACTCTTATTTTAAGATGTACTATGGTCCCCTGATGCACAGAGGAGCTATGTGCAGGAGAAATGTCATGTCTTACAATGACTTATGTTTTATAATGACTTGTGTGGTTGATGTTGCAGCCTCTAAACCCAACCCCAAGCCCACAAGAAAGTGAAGAAGAAAAGCAGTTCCGGGAACTGTTTGAACAGATTTCAGGGAAGGTGAGTGCAAAACCCTTGTGGGTCATAGCAAGATGTAGAAAGAGGGGAGACACTTCTGCTCCCACGCAGGGCCAGGTGAAATGACAATGACATATTTTGGGAGCAGTATGCTTGGTTGTAGTGTGATGTTTGGGCACCAGATGTCACCATGCCTTACGTCTAGATGGAGAAGGGTGCAGTCCCTGGTGAGCAAGCAGGAGGACCAAAGCTAGACACTCAAGCTCTGATGGAGCATACCTGGTTCAGTGTCCAGCTGCAGTTTATTTTTCTTTGAATCAATGGTTCCCACTTGAGATCTCCTTCAGACAGCCTTATGCACAGCAGCACTCCTGTATTTTGTCAGCCCTTTAGTTTTTAGCCTTTTCTGGCTTTTGTATGGTTCTCTTTTCCCAAGTTGCAATAAAGTACAGATGGATGATGTTTGTGTTTTCTGAGGTTTTTGGTATGTCTGATTACAGAAACATTCAAGTAACAGATGCTGCACTTTTTTTTTTTTTTCATTTAGGACATGGAGATAGCTGCAGAAGAACTCAAATATGTTCTAAATGCTGTTTTAAAAAAAAGTAAGTGCTGATAACCCCTAAGTTAAGGGCTGTAAAGAACTTTATAAAAGCTGCCACTAAATTCACTTACAGATAGAAAAATAAAGGCTGCGTTACGACCCCTGCCTGGTGTCCACCAGTCAGCCAGGGCAAAGCCAGGAAAACATCTGGTCCATGATCTAACTATGAGCTTGCCCTGCCTCCACATGATCCATGTCAGCTCAGCGAGGCCAGCTCTCCATTGCACTACTGCTCTGCTGTGGAGACAGGCACTGGGATGAGGCTTGTAAGACCTGGAGGTAGTTCATGACCTACTACAAGCCTTTTGTACAACGGGAAACCTGTCACTCTCTGAACCTCATCTCCTGATTTACAAAACAAGGACAGTATTTCTTGTCATGTCTTCAGTAAATACCTCTTCTGTCTGGACTGTGACTTCTCTATAGTGAGGGCTGTCTTCATCTTCCAGTGCCCAGGTCCTCCCACACTGAGGACTAAGAGCCAGCTATCTCTGCTTATGAAATCCTATTTTCTACTTTCAGTTTATAAAAGGCATATTTGCCCAATGACTTCTTTCTTGTTACTCTCCTTTTCCAGCAAAGAACATCAAATTCAAGAACTTAAGTCTCATTTCATGCCGAAATATCATTTCTCTTATGGATGTATCCTTTCAAATAAGTGCTTGTGAGGCTAAATGAATACTGAACATAATTGTCCATAGCATTACTTGTCATGGATATCAGAGATGGATGTGGTAATGTCATGGCAGAACGCTACCCAAAGGAAAATAATATGTGAAAGTTGTATCCGGATTTTTATTTTAGAAATTTAGGGTTAGGAGCTTCAAGACAGACCATTTTCTACCACAGACTTAGAGGCAGATGCTTAATGCTGAGCACTTTTAAAAGTAGACCTCAAATTACTTCTGTATAGAGCAGTGCATTTTTCAAGCTGTGGTTTATTTGAAAAAGGCCTAGAAGAGATAACTCAAAAAAAGTCTGTTGCTGGAGGGTTAAATTCACCAGAGTTGTGCATGCAAGTTATGGGTCAGAAATTAAGGATCAGCAGAGTGTTGAAAATTACTGATATCAAAGCTGTGGTTTTTCTGACAACCAGACTAAAAGCTGGAAAAACTGGTATTTCAGCTAGATGCTGGAACTTCAGGAAGCAGACGTGTGGGCGAGAGTTGTCTGTCCAAATTTAGGCACTTGTGGTGTAGGTGTCTACATCGAAGCTAGCTTTCTAGACTTCTTTGTAGGTAGTGAAAAGGATGGCTTGTTCTGGATGAGCCTGACTGTGAGGGATGCTAAATGACTGCTCACACATTACATGAGATGAATCACAGCCCTGGTACTTCCCCACCAGATTCGTCCTTTGCAACGTTCTGGTGCCTGTTGAGTTTGCTTAGCATGGCTTCTCCTCAGGTAGAGCTGGTTTTTGCAGTAGGCTCTCTTGATAGATGATTTTGTTACATGTGAGACAAAACAGATACAGTCCTAACAAGGCAAGTGTCTAACATTTGGTTTATGTCTTGCTTGTTCAGCTGAGAAGTTCTTATCTTTTGCCTTTGTTGCTCCAGCCCATGGCAGAGGTAACATCCTCTCAAACATTTCTAACAGAAAACCAAAACAGACAAAACTGTATCCTGTTAAAGCTATGTCCATGATGTTAAAATTCAGTGCAGATCAGTCACCATGCATATGCAATGAGAAACAGGGGACCAGTCCTAAATTTCCTCCCTTAAAAACAAAGCTTCAGCAGGGGGCTGGTCCATGTTCACATCTCATCCTTACATGGTATTGGGACAGCGCCAGGGTCTGCACTTGACCCAGAAGCATGGCAGCAGTCCTAGGTTTACTATTTAGGATATAACTAAATAGTTTCCATGATTTGCAATGCTTCCAAGCAAATCTCTGCATAGTTTTGAATAAATGGTGAGACATCTCTTCCTCTGCTTTGGAAGCACAAGGAACGCAGACACGACCATCCCACTCTAGACATAGTATTTGGAACACAGGAACAAAAGGACACGAGTGCAAACCTGAGTCAATGCTCGCAGAGTCCTCTCCACATCATATCCCACCAAATTCCCTGGCTATTGTCACCATGCAGTGTCATGGAGTGAGGGCAAAGTTCTACATGACCCCAGGAAGAAGAACCTGGCTTGGTAAATTTGCAGGAGTGATAACATCCTCGAGATATGTGGGTGCCCTCAATAATGTCACCAGTGTAGGTGCTTAAATAATGGCAGGCATTAGCTAGACCCCACTTGGCACATTTTGACCTTTGTGAATGCTCGCTGAGCTAGTGTCCATCTGAGCAAGGGCTTTGTCCTGGCAAGTAAGATGGAAAGGGGAAGGGGAATGGGCCCATTCCTTATTTAGCCTTTCAGAGCAAGTGCCTCATCCTGCAAGTGAGCTGTGCTTGGGCTACATCAGTAACTCAGTAAAATAAGTATTAGGACCCTAGCACATCAGGCAGAGCTAAGGCCAGGCAGATCTAATCACTGCCTCTTAGAACTCCTATACAGACATTTTTTTCAGACCATAAGGACCAGATTTTGCCAGCCTCACCCCACAACTCCCATTAATTTTTGGTTGAGACATTGCAGCAGAGCCTGGCNGACATTGCAGCCGAGCCTGGCCTCTCGATAAAAATACTGAATAGCACATTGGTTGACTAACTCCTTTGAGTACAGTAGCAATTTGTTTTAATCAGGTAATTTAATTCTCTGAATCATTTATATCCCATTTACATCCAAAGCTGTTCTTGCCTTAGAACAATCTGTCTGTCTTTCTCCTGTGGAGCCTGCATTGCTCAGCTGTGTTTTTATACCACATAATGTTCCCCAAGTAGCACAGCC
>VZTV01117033.1:915-11627 GCA_013400875.1 Anhinga rufa
CAGCCTGTTTCCAGAGGGGTCAGTCAGAGCAGCAGCACCTTGAGATGAAACAAGGAGTGATCTGAGAGTGTAGACTCACCTGCTGTCTGCCCTGGGTCTGCTGAACCCATTCAAATGGTTTTACTATTTTACCAAATACCGATGTTCTGCGAACTTCCCGTATGCCATAGTTGGCAAATTAGCTGAGTAAACTCTCTGACTGATATATGGCTATATGCACAATGGTACATATACATATATACAGTGGCTACAACTTATGCTATCAAATAAAAAGTGAGCGTATTCCTTTTACCCTCTACTACTCCACTTACTCATAGCCATTTACAAAATATCATAACTGCCAGACTAAAGAGGTAGTAGAAGTATGTGTTTAAGTCCTGTCATTAACAGAAAAATGGGCTTTTACAAAATTGGGACATTTAAGCCAATGGTGCTGGATGGTTTTGATTCCACTGCTGAAAGAATTGGCTGACATTCTTGTGAGGTTACCAACATGTTGCCATCTCTGACAAACCATGTTCAGCATAGGTGTGTGAGTCCTGGAAATGGGCTTTCTCAAAGAGCCACCTTTACAGAAGAGGAGGCAGAGGTGGCAAAACTAGTAAATTGAGGTAAAGACCATAATATTTCTGATATCCCGTCTTTCAGATATACATGAATATATATTACATGAATACTCAATGGTGTCCTGTGGATACTGCTGTCAGGATGTGCATATACACAACACATATAACTTCAGCTCCTGTCTCTATTGTATCCTTTTGTTTATTTCTTTATTACTAATCTAAAAGGAAAATAATAATGGTTTTAACTTAAGCATCCTTGGCCTGCTAAACCAATTTTTAGAGAGATGTCTATTCATGCTATTCTGTATTCAATAAAAACATGCAGACAGAGGACCCACTTAAGTGAAACCTACATTCTTCAGTAAAATATTGGGCACTCTGTAGCATTCAGTGCTAAGGTGCTTAACTTTCATCCATCACAGTCAAAAGCAAAATTTTCACTGACTTGACTAGAACCAGGCTGGCAGTAACTGATGTGGATGGAGTAGGCAAAGGCAACATGGAAAGCAACTAAAATTGATTCTGCTTCCTGTCAAACTTACTGAATAAAAGAGAATTAAAAGGGTAAATTTCCAACTAGTTCTGTCCAGCAAGCAATACTCACATAATTTACATTCCTTCTAGCAGAAAGTTAAAATTACCATTTTACTATTGACTATTGCACCTTTTTCCTGAATGAAATTCAGTGCAACACAGTGACTTCTTAAATAGTAGTTGTAAAAAGCCTAATTTCATCTTTCAGTGCTAAAATAGAGAATGACCTGCAAAGGTTCCTTCTAACTCTGTTCTACAGCCCAGAGGAAATGAGGCCAAAACAAGTAAACTGAACTTCAGCCTCCTGTATAAATTTAGGAAGCCTGTAAATGAGAACAGCCCGCTTTCTTGATTCTCCATGCTTGCAGGGTACTACTGCAACCAACAGGGAGTTACATTATTCTCAGTGAAGTACTTGAAAATGGTACCATCTATGTTTTAGAATGCGTAGCTTGTGCTTGGTAGGCAACTCTCCAGCAAAAATCAGTGACAGATGAAGCCAAATTCACAAAGACCTGAATTAAACTCATCAGTTTTCTTAGATGAAAAAGTCTGTAATCAAGAACTCCATTTCTTGCTCCGACTGGTTTGAGAGTCTACTGTACCAAGGTGCAAAACCAAACTACAAGAAAAACACATAGAAGAAAATGTAGTAACTACTAGAAGCATGTCTGTTTCTCAGTTCTGTGGAATTCAAAACCACAAATACCTATTCATGTAGCTGCATTCACTGCTTAAAGTCATCAGCCAAAAATAATCATATGGAGAGAAACAGAGAGACAAGACTGGCTATCTGGGAAGAAAATAATTCTCTAATATTCAGGCTTTTCTGATGCTAAGTCATCATGCTGTCTTTTGTGGACAGGATTTGCGTCTCTCATCTCGATCATGCTGACAAGTGCCTCACGGGTATCTGCCTCCACTTACTAACACTCAGTGAATAACCTAGTATCAATAATATGGAAAAGACCTGGTGGGAAATGTTATCTTTCTACCAGAAGTGCACTTTTGCTCTGTGTATACACATTCTCTATTTAAACCTTCATTTAGCAACAGAGGCAAAAATACTTCTTGATTCCCACATAAAACGCCCCTGGGAATTGTAACTGGAAGAGTACCACTTTAGATCTGTCAGACAGAGACATTTTATTACCTGAAGGATGTTATCTTAACCCAAGGTCTAAAATATAAATGAACTGCAATTCAGATGACTTGAGATCTAGCAGAAAGACAGAAGGGTGGAAAGCTTCCCGGAGAGATTCCACGGGGAGAAGTCTGATTTATTTAATACAGATAAATATGACAAAAAGATATTCATATCCCAAGTTTTAATAAGTTTATGGTTGACAGGAGGAACTGAAGACAGCCTTGAGCAGCAGCTGATATACAGAACAAGATGTTAATTAGGAGAGTTGGAAGAGGAAAAAAGGAGCTCCAAGCAGATGAATTCAATTTAATGGCAGATTTTGGACACTCTGAAAACTTCTCTTTTAAGATATTATGGGCCAAAGGAGATGATGTCCTTTTTCAGTGACTTATCATTTGTACTGTAGGGTAAAATCCAAGGGATCTTCATAGGGCCTCTAGTATTTAAGTTGAGCAGAGAATGTTTAGATATGGAAGGTCAGAGCTGTCTATGAAAGGACAAAAAGTGAGAAAGTAAACAGAGGTTAAATCGAGAGATTATTTTAGAATCTGTCATCGTGAAAACTTTGCCTTTTCTCAAGAGGCAGAGTTGTTCTCTTCTATATTGAAAGAGGGATTTGGGGTTTGCTGTTAAAAACATTGGAAAGCCATTAGATGATTTCTCAGGAGTGTTATTTTTAATGTTACTATTGTTTCTTCGAGCAAAGCAACACTCTTCATGTTTGTTAACGGGTTACCAATTTTTCCTCATGTTGAAAGCTTCAGAAAAGTTTGGTTTCATTAAGAAGGAATTTGGGTTAAGTTGCTGAAGCAGGTAGATATAACGAAGTGGAAGAAAAGGGACATGGGCTGTGGCTTAACCCTGCACTGAAGAGCATTTGGATGTGGCTATGGGAAAAGCTTCATAACAGTTTTTCTGGCAAAGAGAGATGTGGGAGTATGACATTTTCCAGTTGGTGATTTCTTCTGTTCCCAAGACAGAAGACATTAGCTTGTTAAAGCTTATAAATAAACACAACTTCATCAACAATGTAATCTCCTAATTCCAAGATCACAAATTTTGAGCAGGTTCTTAGGGTAAACAGTCTTATATACTAGAACTAAATTACTTTTAATACTGTAGCAGAATATCAGAATCCTTTGGTATGCAAAACTACATTGGACATCTGCTTTTAAAAAGTTCTTAAAGAAAGCAAGAACACTTCTTTCTTCCACCTTCTCAGCCTAGCACTGCTTCCATCAATCCCTTCAGTAAACTGAGCAATTTTGAGGAAGTTTTCTTGAATCCCATGATGCCAAAAGCAGAATTTAGTCCAAAACCATATGGAGCAGTAAAGATAAATCTCTCGACTGTTTTCTGAGATTCTCTCCTATTATTAGTCCCTACGCTGGGACATACACAATTGTGAAGATATTAATCACAGTTTACTCTGCAGAGAAAAAGTCAATAGGAAGTTTAACTCTTGATTTATACACAATCTTTAAGTATTTCACCTGTGTAATTCTGCACAGTCAGTAGCTTATTTCTTCTAATTAAAACTTTATTTCAGCTCTCAGTGGGCCTGATTTTCCTCTTACTAAGAGCAAGTTTATTAATATAACTCTCATCAGTCAAATGGTGGTAGTGTCTAAATAAGATTAACATAAGACAAAGCAAGAAAGAGAGGCCATTGACTTTGTATGACAACTTTGCCAGTCTGTTCACAGGTAAACAGTGCTTACAGGACACTTAACAGAATGCTGGGCAGGGAAGGATGGCATTTTTTATTGTTTAGAGACCTGCTTTGAAGGAACAACTGTCAACAGCATGAAAAAAGGAAAAAATCTGCTTAGTAAGCAAAATCAGGCAGCAAGTATAACCACAAGGACTAATCACCTTTGTCCCTTTCATATGTACTACAAACTGAAAGCTAAACTGCATATTAAGGTAAAATATTCTGTTACACTCAAAATTGTGTTATGGGCAAAAGAATGTACACCTTATTGACATAGTAAAAATTTTATTACTCGTTTTTTACCAGCTCTTTATTGCCTCTACCACTGACCAAGCTGAAGCCCAGGATAGGTCAGGGACTAATCGTTTGGCCACCGTTAAACAAGCTACAGGCGGGTGAAGTAAAACCTGAGATTCTGCTTTGCCAGGTCAGCACAAAGTCTGTTGCCTTTCACTAGTAACACAAAAATCATACATACTGGACTACAATATATATAATCATCCCTGATTCTTTTCAGCACATGTGAAATAAATATGAAAGTTTCATAATACAGATACATTTACATGCTTTAATCAGATTCATACAGATGAGGCAGAGGTTTGAAAGTGACTGGGGGCATGAATGGAGCAGCAAGATCAGCAGCATCTAACATCATTAAAGAAGAAAATAAAATGCATTTTTTGCAAAACCAAGTGATCTATAGAAAGTTATCTAGGAACTGCTAATGCTAACATGAAATACTTGTGCTTTTTTTTTTTAGTAACAATAGCATGAAAGAGGGCATGACAGGCAGTAGGAATGTCTCATACTTAGGTTGAATATTGAACTCCAAACAATGAGTGAAGACGCTTCAGATACACACCACCATTTTCATAATTAAAAAAAAAAATAAATTTCTTTTAAAACTTCCAAGAATAAAATACTGGGATGACTTATTGTTCCAATAAAGATGAAGAAGATTAAGTAACTGAGAGAAGTTCAGAAAGAATTGAATATAGTGAAATCTCCAGTGGGCAGGACATGTGGTTAAATAAATGATCAGTTAAGTGCCCTTTTGAAGACCAAGGAATAACATTAAATAAGACCTAAGAGCTCTTGCTGTGATCTGCTAACACTGTGAAAAAATTATCCCTGACACAACCAAAGCAGACAACTGGTGAGAGCAGGGAAGGATCTCTAGGAGACAAAGAAAACTGCTAAGAACAGACTGCCTGATGACAACCCTCCATGTCTGCGATTTTAAAGGCAAAGCAATGTCTGCTTCATGATTCCCATGTATTGCCTACTATTGATCCAAATGTTTTCCCACAGCATGCTATGGGAACCTCTCATAGTCACTCTATTTACACAGAAGTTAAGCTTTTTGCTTTCATGCTTTCTGTCTGACCACCTTAGAGTACTGTATCCCTTCGTTCACTATATAAAATAAAAAAGTAGAATTAATTGGCATAAAAAATAAAGTATAAACCTATTTCTGATTTTTCAGATTAGTAGTAGCTCTCACTCTTCTTTACAGTTGTAGCGGTTTAGCCCCAGGTAGCAACCCAGCACCACGCAGCCGCTCTCTCACTCCCCCCACCCCTGTGGGATGGGGGAGAGAATCGGAAGAGCAAAAGTAAGAAAACTCGTGGGTTGAGATAAGAACAGTTTAATAATTAAAATAAAACAGTAATAGTAATAATAACAATAATAACATAATTAAAAGGAAAGTAATGAGAGAGAGAGAGAGAGAGAAAGGCAACACCTGGGGTTGGGGGTGTGTGTGGAACCAACCAAACAAGTGGTGCAACCGCTCACCACCCGCCGACTGACAGTGCCAGACCCTGAGCCGCGATCGCTGCTTCCCCCGGCCAGCTCCCCCCAGTTAATATACTGGGCATGACGTCATATGGTATGGAATATCCCCCCAGCCAGTCTGGATCAGCTGCCCTGGCTGTGCCCCCTCCTCTCCTGGCTTCTTGTGCACCCGGCAGAGCACGGGAGGCTGGAAAAGCCCTTGACTAGTGTAAGCGCTACTCTGCAACAAACAAACCATCAGTGTGTTATCGGTGTTATTCTCATACTAAGTCCAAAACACAGCCCTGCACCAGCTACAGTGAAGAAAATTAGCTCTATCCCAGCTAAAACCATGACAACAGTCAGTTGATTCTGCTGGCTGATTATTTCATGTTCTTACTTCTAAACCTTACAGCTTTCTACAAAACTTTTTACAATGTCCGCTAAACTATTCATTTTACTGACTCTGTAGGTAAGTAGTAAACACAAGTCCGTGTACTATATGGGACTAGAAGTGCAGCATCTTTAACTGTAGCTTCTGTGCATGACTTCCTTTTTATTTTTGTAAAGTGTCATCGAAATACTGAAAACTGCAGTTGCCTTTCTCTCCTTAAACAAAATGGTCAAATGAATTAGGGATGAAAGTTCCATCAAGACAACAAGAAAATCTTTTCCACATACTCTCTGATCCTTCCCTGACATCACGAAGGACTTTATAAAGTAATTCAATAAGGAGGTTTGCAGCGCCCAGCTACCAGTGAGGAAGGTGGGAATTTAACTATATTTGATACGCTGGAAGGCTGGACTCTCCTGTTTCTCTGAATTCCACTCATGTTAAGTTAGAGCTCCCCGAGTCAGTGCGTGCAGCTTTAGGGTGTTTAAGGAATATTACGACACTGAAAACCAGGCAAACCAGAACTCTGTTCCACACCAGTATCTTTCGTGCAGAGAGGGACAGGAGCAAACCTGCACATCAGCATACAGTTCTCTCATAAAATTCCTGCCAGTCTGTTCAACTCTTTCTACAACCAGCATTACGCTGTGCCCCAGAATGAACTTCTGGTATCCCCATGTTAACATGGAAAGCTGACATTAAAAGCTGCTAATGAAAGTAAGTTAGTAAATGATGAGAGGTGTATGGAATAAGGACTAAGAGACTTTAGCTTCTTTCACTGAAAATACGCAATTACAGGTGACAGGCAAAGCTATGAAATACAACACCGCCTGCATCTAGGCTGTGGTTTTAGCTAGCCTAATTCCCTGTGATAACCAGGGTGCATACTTCCCAGCAGACAGAAATCTAATTATTCATACCCTACACATGCAGTTACATAGAAGGCTGCACACTTGACTACAGAAATTCCACTTTGCCAGCTGTCAGTAAAAGGGAACAGTGGAAAAGTGTGCATCTTATAGGACCACAACAGTCAGAAATCTTTGTGCCAAGGGCAGACCGCTTCGACTCCTACATAAACTCAGCAGGTTTATATGCTGACATCTGTTAATTCCCTGCACAAGAAGGGAACAAGAAGGTCGCTGTGATATTTGCCGTGCAACAGCAGCATTCCTCCTGCAGCCTTCCCTGGCAGATGCCGTATTTTGCTTTCTTTGGTTCACGCACATAATTCATTTCACAGGCACTGAAATGCCCATTGCAACAAAAGTAGCAACAAAGTATTAAAATAAATCAAAGCTTTCCCAGGAAAACTATGTAATATATAATTATATATTATATTATATATTTATATATATTATATTATATATAACTATATTATATAGTTATAATATATTATCATTATTATATACAAATATTACAAGTCCATACAATGAAAATTAAACAATAAATGCATTTTTATTATGCTACAAATTACAATAACAAAGGAAATTACTAACTCTCTAAGACGTTCAAACTGTAATTTGTAGGTATTGGATTGTATGGAGATTAAGAACAGCATCATGGCTACAAAAATGACTGGCTGCATGTGAATCTTGGGCTATTATGTAAAATGATCACACAGACTGAAAAGATTCTCTGGAGAATATTCAACTGAGAATATTTCAGAAGAAAGTCAGAATATGAGTATGCTGGTTTTACATCACAGTAGTTGGGGAATTTTTGTTGCTGTGGGTGAAGGTCTGGAGAAAGCAGAATAGCAAATGAACAGTTTTCACGTGTGTTTACTTTCCAGAATGTTAATGGAATCTGAAAATGGTTTCATAGTGGCCGATCGGTGAAATTTCTATTTCTCATCATGTTTGGCTAATCAGCACTGAAATCTTCCCTGGACCAAAAAGGCACAAGGAAGCTTATGAAGAAGTATCATGGGTAGCCAGTTCTGTCTGCGTACTGGGATTTGTAGTAGGCAGAGCTAAGGAAGAATGAATGAGGGTGATAATTCCATGCACTAACACCTTAACGAAACTTTCTTTTCAAGACCCTGCTCTGGTACCAAAACATTACTTCATGAGTGTATTTATATAACAAAGGCAATGAAATGCTAGCTTCTAATATATGGTATTTTTTTTGTGCTAAAAAACTGTGATGGCAGAAGGTGATATGTATTTTTCATAAAAATAGTTTCATTTTACAAAACAGGTAAATTCTAATTTTTAGTTGTTACTACTCATATTTTTTTCAGTTCTATCTTTAAAATAATTAATTTAATTTCATGTTCAGCTCTATTTCATTCATGGGGTGAAAAGAAAAAACTTGCAAAAATGTCCACTTGCCAAATAAAATGTTACTTTCCTATTGAACATAGGTTTTCTCATTAAAAAGGTGTTTTCTTCTTTTTGTTACATTTCCTCAAGTCCCTGTTTCTATGACTATGTAGACAATATATTCATTCAGAGCTATACCAGTATATCAATCCTGTTGATGAAGACTGAAATACCTCCACCATGAAATTAAGAAAAAGTAGTAACCAAAGAAAATTTCAGGCAAAAAAAAATAGCATCCCTTTTTTGGCTAAGAAACTAGGTTTCTATATATGCTACTTCAAATAACCACTGAAGGGTTTTTTTTTATGTGGAGCTAGATCCATTTGCCAGGAACCCTGCATTTTCCAACCCATGAGTAGGTCATGACTTTGCTGAGAAAAAGTGTTAATTGACATGATGTAGCTAACACCCTATTGGTTACAGCTGATGCAGAAATTCCCATAGAGAATCTAGACTGAAAGTACAGTTTATCAAAACAGAAATATCAAGCAATTTAAAAAGGCTGATCAACTGACACCAACACCCTTTCTTCTGGAAACAAACCTAATCCTGTAGCTTTTACCCAGTATTTTCCACAACCTCCTTAGGTTCTGAAAGCTCTGGCACTTCTCCAGCATGACTCTACAGCGTACTTAAGAGAACGCCACAGTATTTTTCATGCCAGCCTTCTGGTTAAAACAAATGGATTTTTTTTTTTTTTTATGAGAGCTTCCTAATTATTAGGACGTAATAGGAACAGCCTAATTATTAGGCTACTCTCAACAAGAGTGCCCTCCCCTTTTGAAACCAAATATTTTTGCCGTGAAGACTGCAAGACAGATGGAAGAAAGAAAATAAGAAGCAATGCTGCCTCGTATATAAGGGGTGATATGTTTTCTGGTTTTCATGACAGAATTAAGAATATTTTTGTCTTCTTTTCAAATCTATCAACTGTTAATATTCTTCTACCTCTTACTAATGAAACATACAATAACGGATTTGATATAGTTGCAATTTAAATCTTAAATTTTGTAAAACAACTGTTCTAATTTTTAGGTCCTACACCAACAAAAATGATACTAATTAAAAATCCCACTTACCTGATGAGATGTCTATTCTGTTCTTCTTCACTTGGGTGACATTGATATGGACGCTGACTTTGCCCTCATTTATGTCGATCTCCACATTCCCCAGGTCATCTGCAAAGTTGCTGAAGACAAGAAGTCCATTGGGGTTCCAGGTTCGGAAAAGGAAACTGACTGAAAACAGATCCTGGCTTGGACGACCAGGAACCTCAAGGTAACTGGTGGCATTGAAAAAGACAGGCACTGTATGTGGCTCCACACAAGAAAAACTTAAATTTCCCTAAGTAAAACACAAAAAAAAGCAAAAACATAAGCAAAATGGTAAGATTCCACTACGTTCATAGCTATGTCTAGATGATCAATGCAAGTTGCATGTAAAAATGTGTTATAAATATTATCATTATTGTTACTATTTTGATGTTGTTGCTGATGTTTCCGTTTTGTCTAGCAGTAGTCCCATTATATTTTGTACTGTACATACACAGTCTTTGCCCTGAGGAGTTATAGTCTAAGATAAAGCATTAATATTCCCAGTTCAAAGGTGAAGAAATGAATCACAGTGAAACTTGGGCTTGTTCACGGTCACCAAAGGAGCCTGTAACAGAGCAGTAATTCATCCTTTTATGAAAATGAAATACAGCTTTCCAAATACCCTTATATCAATGTGTCAATCGATACGATACATGAGGTAGTGAAAGAAGGATGTATAACACCTCATGAAGAGAAAGCCTCTCTGTGATGTTTTCTACTGGATAATACTGGGTAGATTAATACTTCATTTCATAAAGCAGAAGTATTTGGAGTAGCTGATCATGAACAATGACTAATATTTGTAGATGGTCAATAATTTGCTCTGTAAAAGAAACTGCAGTTTTCACACTGTAAAATTTTATTCTTTGGGAAATTGTCAAAAATCCAGTCAACTTTATTGATTTCCTAGGCTTTAAAATGCATCTGTAAACAAGACTAGAACTAGGTATATGAATTTTTCACTCTGGTTCTCATGTCATTTCTCGCAAAAGACCACAAAGGTAGGATGCATTACCAGTTTTTTTCTTTAGAAATCAGAAATAATTTGTAACAATCTCTGTCCAGAATTGACTTTTTAATGCATCAAGGTAAATATAACAGGAACACTTCCTCTGCTGAAGTATTCCTCTAACATGTGGCAAAGTGGATCCTATACTATG